>JASANU010000816.1:0-66770 GCA_030849675.1 Trypanosoma platydactyli | reverse complement strand
AACCCTAGAACCCGTAAACCCTAGAACCCGTAAACCCTAGAACCCGTAAACCCTAACCCCAACCCGTAAACCCTGATCCCTATCCTGATTCCCAACCCCAATTTTTGCAATCGTGGACGGAAACTGCGGACCCGAAACGCTGATCGGACCTGCTCTTTTTCCTATTTTGCTTTCTCTTGTGAAAAACATGTCCTTTGGGTGATGTTGTTTGGCAATATGCGATTCAGTCCAAGTGGCTGTCGTTGGGGTCTTTTTTGAAGACGTTTTTAGTCTGTTTATTAGCTTTTTTTTTATCTTAACTTTTTTATTTCGGACACCTTGTCATTTCGGTGTTTGGAAAAAGGTTTTGAGAGGTTTGTTTTTCGTTGTTGTTTTTCTTTTATGTTTTTCTTGCTACTGTTTGCGCGTAATGATGTTGACTATAGTTACCGTTGCAGTTTTTTTTTTGCTTAATTGCTGTGGATTTTTTGTTGGCAGCTTGTTTTTGTATGGAAATTAGAAAATATACATTGACTTTGATGTGCTTCTTTGTTCTTTTTTTAGCATTTGTTTTTGTTTGTGTTTTACTTTAATATTCTTCTTTTAAATGATATTATACAGAGGATCTAGTGCCTATTGAGCCACAAAAAGAAAAACTTTGTTTGTTCTTTGCTTGGTCACATAATAGTATGTATGTCTTACGGCATTGTTGCTATTAAGCTTTTGTTGGTGCTTTAATGTATGTTAAAGCCTTTTTTTTTCCTTTTTTTCTCTGGTTTTTTTTCTTCTTTTCTGATTCTTGTGAAATTTGGAATGATGAGAATATAAGTTTTTTTTTCCTTTAGGAAAAGTGTTTATAAGTTTTTATCGTTCGTAGAAGAGATATATTTTTTTTCATTTTTCGAAATATATTCTTATCGATACCAGCTTAAATTAGGGACTTGTGATTATAGTTAAAGTCCAAAGGTGGAAGTTTTAAGGAGCAACAAAAAAGAGAGAGAATGTCAGTGGAAGTGTGCGGTCGCTCTTTCGCTGATTTGGGTGAACCAATACAGAGACTCTTGCAACAAATTCAGCGTAACCTTACAGATGAGGAGGTTGATGTTTTTTCGACCATAAAGGTTCGCCAACTTGCCAAGGTTTATGATATGTTGGCGTTGGAGGAGGACCCGGAAAAAATTCTTTCATGGCTTAAAAAGGAACACCAAAAAAAAAACAAGGGTGCGGAAAATGAGGTGGCGCATGAAAAGTGTCGAAAGAAGGTTTTGGTTGAGGGTGGTCGGGATCCGATAGCGTATTTTAGGGAGATTGAACAGAAAAATATCGAGTTAATGGAGTCGCTGAGGATAGCACAGGAAGAGCGTGAAAAAAAGCGAGCGGCAAACATTTTGGAGAGGCAGCGCCGTCGAGAGGAATGCAAACAACGTTTTGCAGCGGAAAAGCAAAAACGTGGAGATGGAGACGATGATTTATCCAAGATGGAATCTGAGGGAATGTCTGATATTCTTGGTGCCTTTGAGCGTTTTACGGCAAAGCAATCGACCTTTGATAATTCGAATACTGCTCAAGATGTAGAGTGGTGGAAGCGCGATGAGTACCGTCGTGACTATGAGTGCAATGGCGTTAAGGGCTTACTTTGGACAAGTGTCATTGAAGGTGGCTCGTTGAGGGCACCAGAAGCAGAAATTCAAATGCGTGAAGAGTGGTACCGTGTGCAGTGCTGGTGGAAATGGGATTCCTATCGTCGCAATTGGTTAGCTTCTCGGGATTCAGAATGGTGGAAAGAGGAACCGTATATCACGGACTGGTTAGACAACGGTGACGATGGCTGTATGTGGACTGCAGCTGATGAGTTGACTGGATATAACTCTCGTGGTAAGCGTCGCAGGGCACCCAAGCTGGAGCTGGATCGGCGAGTTGAGTGGTACACAGCCAATGGTCCAAAGGGAATTGTGAAGACCTGGTGTGCCCTGAACGAAGGTAGTAAAGATCGTTGTACACTTGAAGAAAAATATGAGCGTGATGATTACTATAAAAATGGTGATTGGTGGAAGTCTGAGATCTATGTTAACTCCATTCACGATAATCCATCAGAGTGTTCTGCCTTGCATATGGCCAATGCAGCTGCAATTGATCAAGATTGGTGGAAGCAGAAAGCGTTCAGAACAGACTTTGAAAAAGGTGGTGACCTTTGGAAAATTTCTAAGGAGGATTCGGCTGTACGCGGTATTAAGGACTTTGCTAGTGAGAGCGAAATTTCAAGAAGGGCCTCCTGGTTTAAAGCGTACTGGTGGAAGAGTGAGAAGTGCATCGAGGATTATGAGAAAAATGGTGTCAAGGGAAAACTATGGATTGCAGCTGAGGAAGGTTCAAACAAACCTGCTGATCCTGTTATTCTTCGTATTCGAGAAGAGTGGTATATTGGTTGTCGTGAAACAGAGTGGTGGAAGAGTTCAAAATGCATTCAAGACTGGTTGGAAAATGGGAATGAAGGAACGTTATGGACTGCAATATCGCATAGTGCTTCCCTGCGTGGTGAAAAGGCCTACTCGTGCTCACCTGACGTTTTAAAAGAACGTGAAAAATATTACAAGGAAAACTTTTGGAAAGGGGATAAGTTCATTAAAGACTATCTTGATTTTGGCGAGAAAGGAACTCTTTGGAATTCCAGTGATCCATTGGGGGCAAAAGACTGCGATTGGTGGAAAGGTTTTTCTTTTTTTTCCCAATGGGTTATGGCCAATCATGCATTTCCAACTGATTTCTGGAAAGAACCTGATGTGATATCCGATTACCGGAGAAATGGTGCTGCTGGAAAAAAATGGAAGGCTGTTGATTCCGTTTGTGCAAGCGTGGAAAAGGGTGATGTGCATCAAGCTTCAGCCAGTGAGTTAGTGGTCCGTGAAAGGTATTACAAGAAGTATTGGTGGCGTCAGCAGGAATCTTGGAAAGACTATGGTGCGAAGGGGAAAAAATGGGCGGAATCTACTCCTGACAGTGCGAATAGGTGCTCGAACGCTGAGTTAAAAGAGCGAAAATCTTATTTTGAACCCTCCTATCTTTCTCGTGCTGTTCTTGGATATCAGCGCCTATTGGGGTTGGACGCGAGCTCCCAAATATCAGGTCTTTTTGCATCGCCAGAAGAACTTCGTTTGCGGGAACGCTACTTTCGAGCATGTTGGTGGAAAACCCAAGCTGGACTTATTGATTACGCTTTTAAAGATGTTGAGAGTATTTACATTTCTTCGGCTTCTTTTGATGATGCTCGCTCGTTGAAGGGCGCTTGCCGCGCTACTGAACTTGATGTAGCGTCGAGAATGCTATATTTTGACAGTGGGTGTGTAGAGTACAGTGGAGACAGTGAATATACTGGGGAATTTTTCGCTGCTGCCGACTGGTGGCAAGAACCCATTATTATCTCTGATTACCTTCAAAATGGTGAAAAGGGAAGGAAATGGAAGGCGAGCAACTCAGCGAGTGGCACCTGCAGCATTGTAGAGGACACAGTGTCAGAGACAGAGATTGTCCATCGCAAAGCTTTTTATGATGCAAATTTTTGGAGGAGCCTTGAGTCTCTTGAAGACTTCTGTAAAAATGGAATCAGGGGAAAAATTTGGACAGCAAGCCAGCCAAATGGGAAGGGTCAGCGTGTGGATGAAAAAAAGCTTCTTCTCCGAGCACAAATTCTTAGTAGCTACCCCGATGCTCTATGGAGAAAGGAGATGGAGGCTAATTGGTGGAAGGCACCCGAGGTGCGAGCGGACTTCTATGCCAATGGAGAGTCAGGTTCCATGTTTGGTGCAGCAAATGCATATGTTGCAATGGAAAGAATGGGACACAGGTCTTTGTACAGGGCTGATGCGGGCGAGATAGAAAGACGTATGGAGTATTACAAAGCCCATTCTGTTTGTCTTGCAGACGGAGAAATATGTCACTACTTTTTTTTGATCGAGCCTTTTTGGGTCTCGTCTGAAGGTGTGGAGGATTTTTGGACCAATGGTTCAGCCGGCAAGAAGTGGATCGCCTCAAATGCTTCTGCATTCAGCTGTTCTCTGGGTGACAAATTTCCAACCACTGCCTCTGAGGTGCGGCGGCGAGAGGAGGTTCTTCACTCTCTTTTTTGGAGAGCTGCAGCCTATAAGAAGGATTTTCTTACTTACGGAAAGGCGGGTAAGTTGTGGAATAAAAGTGAGTTTGATGGTAAAGGTGATGTTATCAGTCATGAGGAACAGCTTGTGCGAATTGCGTTTTACCTTCGTCTCTCCGAGAAATACTGGGCTGATTCTCGGTATGCGTCTGCTAACTGGTGGAGGGCGCCTGAGGTGCGTAGTGACTATAATCTTAGTGGGCTGCAAGGGAGTCTCTTTGGAGCAGCTACAGCGGCAGTGGCAGCAATGGGACTGTACAAAAGTGAAGGTTTTACTGCCACTACTGAAGAAAAAGAAAGGAGAAGCAACTACTTTAAGAATCATCCGTATCCTGATAGCCGCGTGCCACAGGCCTTACTAAGCCGTGAGCTGAAGCGAGTTACCGCAATGGGAAGTTTATTTTGGGTTCACCACGATTGTGTTGAAGATTTTAGTTTAAATGGGGCTAGAGGTAATATTTGGTCAGCAGGAGATGCCGCTGCCGCAAGCACTATGTCTGCAATGACCTTTCGTGCAACCCCGGATGATATTCAAATTCGTCAGACGTTCTTGAGTAAGTTTTGGTGGAAGGCTTCTCAATACCGTCTGGATTTCATGCAGAACGGATTCAAGGGGAATCTATGGACAAAAACTGCCCCTAATGGGGGTGGGCAACATGCAGATGAAGCTGAGATTTTATTTCGTATGTCTTACTATGCCTGCGCTGCTCTCGAGTGCGAAAAGCGCCTGGAGGAGTTTGCACTTTGTTGGTGGAAATCTCCTGATGCTACTGCTTACTATATGGTCGAGGCCGATGCCAGCAAGTACGTTACTGCGTGTTCTCCTCAGGTTGCTTTATCTGAGGCACATGTGAATGAGGGTATGGGTATTTCCTTGTCCGCTTTTGAAATTCGAAACCACTACATGATTATGACAGCATCGACAGATGCTGCAGAGTGTATCACCGATAAGCAAATTATGGCTTGTTTGAAACCTGTAAATGGTGCTTGGTGGAAGGATGAAGCATACCAACGAGTCTATGATTCCCAAAGGCCCTTGGAACACTGGAAGGATTCAGAGTGCATCTCAGATTACATCACAAATGGTAAGAATGGTAAGAAATGGATGGTTGCAGGTCGTGTTTTTCCAACCAATATGTCTGAGTGTTGTGGTGAAGAAGAAAAAAAAAAACGAGAGGCGTACTATACCGCAAATTTTTGGAAATCTACCCAGTCGCGTGATGATTACGCACTCAATGGTCTCAAAGGGACGTTGTGGACTTCAGCTGGCCTTCACACGAAGGGAGTGTCAGCTACTGAAACAGAGCTGAACACACGCACCGCCTACTACAAAGCATCATCGGTGTGGGAACTGGCGATTGATCCAGGGAATGATAATAAGAGTACGTGGTGCGGATTTCATGAAGGGCTGATGAGGAATATGTGGTACAAGCAGAACTGGTGGAAGTGCGCTCTCCAAGATGATTATTTTTTACATGGTCGAGAAAGTGCTTGTCTTCGCACCGCAACACTAAACATCTTTTTGAGTGGGTCGCATAATTTCCCTGAATGCAATATAGATGAGAGAGAGGCTACAAAACGCATGGCTTATTTTGATGGTGAAGGGGAAATTGAATGGTGGCAAAATCCTGCCGTGTTATCTGATTTTCTGCAAGGTGAAGATCATGGTTCTATGTGGAAAGCGCGTACGTTGAAAGAAGCTTTGATCAGCATGGGATTGGAATCACCAGTGGATGAGACCGAATTGGAGCGCAGAAAGCGTTGGTATAACGCCAATAAATGGAGATATCGTGCAATGATAGATGACTACGTCGCCGGCGGGAATAAATGGAAGTCTGGAGAAACTGCTAACCAGGCTTTACGTGAAGAATGGATGAGAATACATAGCCCTGTTTCTGCTGAAGAGGAGAGGAGTAGAAAGCAATGGTTTGCTCATCAGCTTAGTGATGAACAGAAGCAAATTCGACGAGCCTGGCTTTTGCGACGGTCTCAAGAAGCGCGTCGCATTCATTTTTCGGAGCTGGGTGACCTCTTGGCCCGTCTTAACGATGGTGTCCGTCCTAGCAACAACGAAATTCTGGAAATTGAAGATGCTATTCGTGCAGAGCAAAAAGATCCATCGGCTATTGAAGGTATCACAGAGCGGGATGTTTTGAGGGCAATGAGCATGACAAACTTTTACATTGGGGCCACTGAAGAGGAAAGATTGAGATCTGAACATGAGGCACTTGAAGCACTTCAGAAAGAAGAAATGGATCGTTTGGAAGAAGAGGCTGCTCATTTGGCTCAGGAGGCCATGGAGGAACTTGAAGCAGCTGGTCAAGAGTACGTCCCGCTTGATGAACTAGCTGATGAGGAAGAACAGGAGTACCTTCGTGCCCTTGAAGAAGAAGAAAATGCGAGATTTAATCCAAATGAAGACGACGTTGATGTTCAATGGAATCTGCCAGATGAAGAAGTAGCTGCACTCGGTACTGAAGATGTGGATCCAGATGATACAGAGGAGCGTCAGCGCGCCTTAAAAGAGGCCTTTTCCACTGAAGGGTACGGTGGCGATATGAATGAGGAAGATACGGAAGTCGCGCGGGAGGAATATGGGGAAGAGGTGAAGACAGCCCTAGAGGATGTTGTCAAGAATGACGAATGGACGGACCAAAGTGATGCTCTATCATCCGACCAAATAAAAAAGACGGATGATGACACGTCTCCCTCTAATGCTCTTGTTATACCGCTTCGGGAGGTGACTAATCCACAATATCTCAAAGGTTTCTTCACCCTCATGAAATACACACCTTCAACTAATCTTATTAATACCAGCCAGAAACGCGTTTGGGTTGTAGATCACTTTACAAAAACCATTTATAACCTGTCAAAGAATAAGCGTATTCGAAAAGAATATATGGCAAATAAATTAATTCAACTTGAGAAGAACATGTTTGATAGCACACGGATGAGAATTATGTTTTTTGATGCCCCACATTCTTATGAAATACAATTTGTGAATGCTAATGAGCGTGAGCGCTTTTATGAGACAACAAGTGCCATTCGATCGGCCATTCGTGTTTATGCCCCTGACTTTCTTGGGTCAGTTGGGTCTGCCTCACACGTTACAATCGATGCATCAGGTTCAAATTCCTTATCAGTGATATGTTCTGATGTTGACTCCAGGCCTGTTAAACGGCAGCTTGTGGGAGAATGTAACATTAACGCTTCGAAGATTCTGACGGAGACAATTTCTATTTGGTGTGGCACCCTTGACCTTGGTGGCCGTCGGCCACCAAAGCAAACAGAAGAACTTCAGCGTTGGATGCCAAAGGGTAAGTATGATATTTACGCAGTCGGTATTCAAGACGCTTCATATCGTCAAAACGATAATGAGTGGTTTGATTATATACATGAATACCTGGGTGAAGGTTATCTTCCGGTTGCCAGCTTGTTTCTGCGCGATATTCTCTTGATAGTGTTGACGAAGAAAAGGCATCTTTTAAAGATTACCAATATTCAGGGTGCGACGCAAGGAACTGTTCATAAAAATAGGTGCGGAGCTAAAGGTGGTGTTGGCATTTCTTTCCAGTACCTGGAAACTTTCATGTGTTTTTGCACCTGTCATTTGGCTGCCCGCACAGAGCATTGGGAGTTGCGTAATGCAATATTGGGGGAAATCATGGAGAATATGCATCTGGGATTTCCAGATGCAGACATCACAAATCAGTTCGACCATATCTTCGTTTTGGGTAACCTCAACTATCGTACTGAAGTGGATTGTGAGAAGGCAGATGCGCTTGTTGGGATGAGGAAGTACAATGAGCTGCTTGCACACGATCAACTTATCAAACAACGTAACACAAAAGGTATCTTACATGGTTTTGTGGAACCAGCTATCAAATTTGCCCCAACCTACCGCTTTAATATTGGTTCTAAGGAATACACAAAACAGAGTTCACCTAGCTACTGTGATCGTGTTCTCTATAAGAGTATGCCTAATGCGTGGATCAAATGCACTGACTACAACTCTGACCCAGAGTTCATGTGTTCAGAACATAAGCCTGTTTCGGCCACCTTTGCTATTCGTTGTGTTCGTCCGGTGATGTCATGCTTTATGAAGCTTCAAAAGCCTGTTCCTCAGTTCTTTTTTGATGATATTTTTGTGAAGAACTATACTGGTGATTTTTTAAAGAAACCAGCACTACGCATCCGTGCTCGTTTCATACCTGATGTGGAAATTATCGCATCTGAACAGAGAAACACAGTTGCACCAACTTGGAAGAAAGAACTTTTGCCCTCTCTTTGCTCTGTGACACAGGTGCAGGAATATATTGAGACATGCAATATTATTCTTATTATACTTGATATCTCTGAAAAACGTGAGGCTAAAAGAAGTCGTGGGACCTCTTCTATTTCACTTCAAGGCTATGTAATTGGGAAGGAGGGAGAGACTCTTAGTTTCGAGTCCGATATTATTTACCGAGGAATGCATATCGGAATTTTGTGTGGTTCCATTGTGTGGCGTTCCTTGAAACGGTAAGAGCGGTGAGGTGGGAGATTATGTGAGCTAACGAAAACAGCAATACAAATAGGTCACTCCTCACTCCCTACGCACACACACAAAAAGATAAAATACTATCTTACATTGATTACACTTTTTTAAACAATGTATTGGTCCCTACTTTACGTATTATGTCTGTGTTTTTGCCTTTGCGTACGATTGGGCATTGTTTTTTTTTTGGGGGGGGGGAGGCGGGGGGGACTTCACGTTTTCTAAATGGATTGGGTTTTTTATCAAATTCTTGGGACAAACAAATCTGTAGCGTATTAGTGCTTTCTTGGTATAAAGAATTTATTTTTTTTCAATGTGCGTAGCATGTGGCTCACAACAGTCGTTGAGAAATGTCAACTTGGTTTCACGAGAAGCGTCTTGAGGGCGGTGGTTGTAGCTTATGTTTATCGACAATTTCTGTTCTTTTGGTAGAGATATACAGATTCTTTTTGTGTGTCTATATACTCTTTGGCTTGTTAATTTTATTTTTTCTTTCTTATAGCAAGGTGCATATCGGGTGAGCTGTTAAAAATTTTCTTTGGATTTACACTTTTTTACTTGGTGTGTTATCTTGTTTATGTTTTTTTTTTTTTGCCTTTATTATGTTGTTTTTTCTTTCTCTTGATCCCCTCAAATACTCAAATCTCAAGGCTAGTCGGTCCCATTTGCCCTTCACACCTTGTCGATGACGCGTGTGTACGTCGGCAATATCGATAAACGGGCTACGAAGGAGGAACTTCTTGAGTTCCTGAAGCCAATGGAGAAAAATATAGAGGATTCATGGCTAGCGCAACGACCGCCGGGGTTTGCCTTCCTCACCATCACTTCATCACAGGTGACAGACTTTGTGGAAGCATTCAACGGAAAGGAATTCCTCGGGAGGGTTCTTGTAGTAGAAGCATCTACAACTACAACTCAACCAAGGGACCGCGCGGCACGGCGCCAGGAGCGCGGTGAGGCAAAACAACATGGTAGCCGTCGGCGGCACCGTTCGGAAAGCCGATCGAGATATCACAGCAGCAGGCGACGTGATCACAGCCACAGTCGGCGACGCGAACGTTCCAAAGATCACCGATACCGTCGCCGATCGTACAGCTTCAGCAGCTCTCGCTCTTCATGATCATCTTGAGGTACGAAATACATCTAATACGCTCGCTGTTAGATGGTGGAGTATTGAATAAAGATGAGTGGTGTGTGCGTCTGTTCTTCTTATGTGTACTTCTGTTTAAAGATGAACTGGGAAGTGATTGAATGATAAATTATGGAAAAAAGGATGGGGTGGTGATTCATCCATCTGATCTCTTTCATTCTTTGGTTTCTCTTAAAGTTTGGAATTACCAAAATATTTTGCAGCTGTCTGTGTTTCTGTGTTTGTTTTTTTATCTATGCGGGGAATCGTGTGCTTTATTTCATTATCTTTTTTGAAGAAGTACAACACGCAGAAGTAGTAATAAAAACTAGATTTTTTTTTTTGTGATGTCAGAGGGAAAAAAGGAATGTAGAAAGCAATGCTTAGCAGAGCTTTCTGCTATTGTGGTTGGTGAAGCTTCTGTGGCGTTTGATGTGGATTTCAAAGAGAATGATGAATTGTGTTTTGGAGATGCCCTTTTCAATGGCGAGGCTCCCACACGGACCCTTCTTTTTGGCGATGGCGCTGCTACCAAGAGGATTGAGGGTTTTAACATAGTGGAGAGCAATCCAACCAATTGGTTTGATATCAAGGTCAACTTAAGACGTGAGACCCCTGTGTTGCAGGATCCTGCAGAAACTTTTTCGAAAATGAATGCAATCATGCATCAGACACTAAAGTATGTAAAAGAGGTGGAAAGCATCGATTTTAACAGCCTTGATATCATGGACTTCGATGGCGAAATTATGAAGGACCCACTGAGGGTCTTTCTTTCGGTGTGTACAAGTGTGCTTGCCAATTTTTCCTTTTGTTCTCCACTGGATATGGGCAAGCTCTTAAACTTTCTTTCAGATCTCTTCAAAAACTACTCTTCTGACAACGCTTATCACAATGCTCTTCACGCAGCAGATTCCGTGCAGATGATGTTCCTTATTCTACGGGAGAAACCAGCGTCGTTGATTTTTACCGATGATGAGATGATTGTCGCTTTTTTAGCCACGCTTTGTGTGAGTCTTGTTCATCCTGGTGTAACAAACAATTTTTTGGCACGTATTGATCATCCGCTTACTTTGGTATATGGAGATATGACAACACAACAGTCGGCAAGTCTTACAACATTTATCTATCTGCTAAAGAGGGAGGAGAATCGCTTTATTGACCTTTCCGCTGGTGGTGGCCTCCAGCCTGTCTCCCAGTTTCTGAGAGAATTACTTATCGAGACCGTGCTACGTAGTGCTCCACGTGCTCGTGCATCCCTATTTCAGGCTTTGCAAGTTGTTGCGGTGTCGAATAAGGTGTCTCTCAAAGATGTCCCAGTTTTATTGACCTCTATGATTATTCTGGCAGATAACGCTCTAGCTTTTCGTCCACGCAAGCAGTTTTTGAATTCTGCACGCCTTTTGTGTGGTGAATGGTTGCGTGAAGTGTATGAGGAGGAAAGGCGAAGGATGGGGCCTATTTTACCTAACCTCAGTAGCCGAATAGGCGATCACGGGCTGACAATGGTTGTGAACTATACCAAGGTGTGGGTGAGTCCTCTGGCTTCTGCCATTCACGCACTTGTGCCGCAAGACCTGTTTGACAATATGGAAAGAAATGGTGATGCACCAAAACTTAGTGAGCAGTCAGAGTTTGATCTCTCATGGGTTTCTCCAGAGGAGCGCTGGAATGATGGAAGCTTACCGGTTGTAGATATTTTTCGAAAGATTACGACACACGCTACTAGTTTGGATCGTAAAGCTTCTAAGAAAGCTATCCTTAATGCGGCTTCTACGCGAAAGGTGTCTATTTGCTCATCAGAAGTGTTTTCGCCTTGTAGTTACGACGAAAAGAATGGTATCCTTTTTTCTTTCGATAAAACGACAGATCAACAACCAAGTCGCTGTGAACATTATTTTTCCTTCCTCCGACTCTACGACACATACGAAAGGGAGGGACGCCCTGCAGCAGAGTTCGCAACGCAGTTGGTTTTTCTCGCATTGCAGCTGAACCCTAAGTATATAGGTTGCTACGCCCGTCAAAATGTTGATATAAATTCCAAGGAGCAGTGCGATGTGATTGCGAGGCTTATTATGGAAGAGGAAGAAGCACCAAGCACAGCTGAGGTAATAGCTTCTCCATCACACAATGGCCAAAGGACAGATGGTTTTCTCTTGCGTTTGATGGAAATGTATAGAGAACGTGATGAAAAGAAAAGTAGTAGTAGCGTCACAAACTGTAGCGCGAACATTTCTCTGAATTCTAGGCACCCATTGCAGTGCAACAATCCCGTCTACGGGGCTGTTGCTCGGGGGAAAAAAGTGTGAAGTGAAGCACATAATGTGCATGCTATGCAATCAGATGAACTTCATCTTACTTTTTTTTCTTTTTTTGCCCCCCCCCCCCTAAACTATTTGTTTATTTGTTTTTTTTTTAATTTATTGCAACTGATTTGCTGTATGTAATGTATAAATACTATGGAGCGAATATATTTTACTTTTTTTTTCGATGCTTGTCTTGGGTTTTAATAACATAGGGTGCACTTCTTACATCTTCTACTGCTGCTTCTGTTTAATGGTGTGCGCACACATCCATTTTCTGTTCTTCTTTGCATCCTAGGAACGGGTAATATTAGAAACAAATGGGCCCTCGCGTTGCTGGTTTTTTATTGGGCGTATTGGGTGCCACAGCTCTGTCAGCATTTCTGTTGCAGTACGATGTTCTTAGGAGAAAAGACATAACAGATCACAAGATTGACATTGTAGAAGTGCAGGCGGGGCTTATCATTGGGAGGTTTAATCTGTTGCAGCAGAGGCTCCAGACTATGCAGTTTGGGGAGTAATTGGAGAAGGAAGAATGAAAGGGGAAAAACAAACCAGAAGAACGATTGTATGTGGAGGTAAACAGGAAAATGAAGGAGAAATTGTATGCTTCATATGAAATTGCATTTTTGCTATTGTTCTCTTTTTGGCTCAGGGGAGAGAAGTATATATGCATATGCGGATGATTTTTTGTCTTTCTATACTGCCTTTTCAGTTGTGTTCAAAGGTTCAGTCTGTGCTGTAGATGAGGTGGGAGTTCGAAAGTAGGGGGAATTTCTCGGTTGCCCCTCGCGTAATGACATCCGGCGGGTTGAGGTCAATGTGTCGCTCTTTCATGTCGTTGACGGACGAGGCAGTACACAGTTATAGTGTTTCTCGGTGTACAAGGATGTTCTTCTCACAGTATTAGGGGTGTTCTTCATGTGAATTGCGATGGCATTGCCTCTGCGCCAAAGCTCTTCAAGCATTATGTGCTGCAATGTGCGAAATGTCATAGACGCTGAAACTCTCTTTCACAAATGAAAAAAAGGTGGATGTATTCAGATGTGCTTGATTACAACGCGTTCTGGCTTTTCTATACTCACTATTATCTTCCATGAAAAGGGGTTCTTCTTACCAGGTGCGTCTGTGTGATGTGTGGTGGAGCGGTTGCTGCTGCTTGAAAGGAGCAGCTACATCAGTTGAAAGTTTAAAAATGTGAAAGAAGATGCCGGGATAAGAGTGCAACACTTTAAACCGGTGATAGGTCCGCAGTGTGCTGAGCCTCTTTCCCATCTGAAGGAAAAAAAAAAAATTGTTATTTTAACAGTTGAGATGCAGATTTCAAACTCTTCTTTTCTCTAACTGTTACTATTTTTTTCTTTTTTTAATTATTATGTGTTATTGTTTTCCCTCGCCGTGCTCATAATGCACAACACCATGGTCTCCTTCCTTTACTCTTCATCTTGCTGCCGTGATTCCACTTTCTTTTCTTTTTGTATATGCAACTTTTTTGGTTGAATTCCTTCCCTATCATCCATCGGATTTGTCGAATGAAACACACGGTAGATGGCTCAGTGGATTCCGAAAACAGCATGGAGGGTGTCAAACCTTAATAAGCGCTACGGGCCCTCCTACATTACATCTGGACATATCACTGATAATACATATCCTCGTAGAGAAATGATCCATGATGTGGGGGAATTGTGTAAGAGACTTTCTGAGAGGAAGGATCTGGTGATGATTGACGTTCGCGACGAGGCAGAAAGGCAACAGTACCCGGTCTCTGGTACTGTTGCTCTCCACCATTTTGATTTACTATCTGGAGCGGCCTGCCCAATTCTTCCGAGGGAAAAATGTGGTGCAGAGCTTTTCATTCTGACTTCTAATGAGCAACGAGGCTACAATAGCTCTTCTGCGTTGCATCGTTGGGGTTATGACAATGTCTTTGTTGTTAATTATAAATCCTTGATGGATGCTGCCTTCGTACAAGAGAAGCGGTCTGATGATGGGGAAAAATAGGGTCAATACAAATGTGTATTTTTTTTTTTATGTAGTGGTTTCTGTGAAGAATATATGTGACCCCATTTCTGAGTCTTTTTCGTTAACATTACTTAATATTACTATTATTACGTTTTTTTTTTGACAAACACACACACACACACATAAAACATCAAGCTTGCTGTCTTAAAGGAGATAATTGTACAATATGAGCTCTGCAAAAAGTTTTCAACGTGCGGCGATGGCGGCCCCACAAGCGCCCCGCCCAACAGCCGCACCATCAAGAGGGAAAAAAAATTCGTCTACAGTGAAACCTGTATCGAAAAAAAAGTCATTTGATGGGGCGATTGGTGAGGGTGAGTGCTCATTAAAGGAAGCTCCCCCTATGCCGCAATTCAGTTCATTTGCGTTGTCCTCCATGAAGCAGAACGATGGTGACAACTATGCCGAAAGTCATGGTGTGTCGTTCAGAAATTTTAAGGAGATGTCGGCGGCTGGGAAGATACTGGACAGTCCTCGAAGCCTAAAAGCCTGCAAACTGGAGGACGTGAATCCAATCGAGCTATTGCCACGGGAATTAGAAGATTTTATGGAGTCTGGCCTCTCGGAAGACGATGTAGAGATGCAACGATTGCAATACGAGGAACAACGAGAAGAAAAACTGCAACGAGTCTTTGGAAGATATGAAAAGATCCTTGCAGAAAACGAAGTTGAATCGGTGAAGGGTGCAACAATGGATCAGACAAAGCGTTACGCAACTCAGTTGCAGACCCCGGGAAGGGACGGAGCGTCACCCTCCTTTGGGTTACAATCGCGCAGTAGCAGTGCACCATACAAAACCGTATTGCCAAGAAGCCAACATTCTTTCCACACAGCGCTTACGTCGGATAACGCTCCCAGTCGTTCCACATCTGTGGCAGCCTTGAAAATTTACGGCGCTACGCGTAAGGAGAACCGTATGCCGCTACCGTCCGAGATTTCTATTCTCGAACGAATTCAAGAGAATGAAAAGCGACAGCTAGAAGTCAGACGACGCATGATTACGGATGAGAAAAGACGAGAAAATGCCCTGATTCTTAAGGAGCTCGATAAAGAAAGGCGTGGCATACAAAAGTGGCAAGAGATGGAGAAGAAAAAGATGGAAGCCCTTTACCTCCATCAAAAACGAACCGAAGAGCGGTTGGAAAGGGTCCATGAGCGACAGAAACGTGAAGAGGAGATCCGTCAGCTACGCAGAGAGCGACTCGCAAATCGATCCAGAGTATCCCCGAGTGAAAAACCGAAGAAAAATGCAGCAGCTCGTACATCCTTCTGTTAACTCTGTTGGTCTCTGAGCCATTCATTTATGTCAATAACTTATGTAAGAAAGTATAAAAGGAATTTGAAAAGAGGGGGATTGTTCTTTGGTGTCAAGTAGTATGTACGCGTTTTTTTTTGTTGTTGTTTCGATATGTGCTGGATTGAGATGAGGTATGTGAATAAAGAATAAATTTTTTTTTTGAGGATGTAGAGTTTGGATCGAAAAAGTTTTATCTTCTCTTTCTTTATTTTTATTCCCGTGTCATGCATCAATTCCTTTGGTGATTGACGCTTCATGAAAAAACGAAGAGTTTGTAAGCTTTCGAATTCTCTTAGAGCTTTTTTTTGGAGGTGAGAGAGATGCCTTCGATTATTTGATCAGGTAATTCAAAAAGAAATGAGAACAGTTTAAGAAAAAAAAATTATTTATGTCTTGGGTTGGGGGGGGGAAGAAAGAGGAACGGTGCCGTTGTTTTTCGAGTATCTTATCTAGTAGGGGATCGTTTAGATTGATTTGTTTACAATTTTTTTTAATGGACTCAGGTGTGTTTTCGATTTACATACAAAGAGAATGAGAACAAATTTGAATGCTGTTGAGTCCAATGTTATTAACATCACGGCCACAAAAAAAAAGAAAAACTGCCTCCATCTTTTTGTTGATAATGTCTTTTCGTGTTCTTTTTTTTCTACCCACACTCCTTTAAAAAAATTTTTTTATTCTTCTACGAATTCATATTCTTTTATATGACCAAGAACTACGAAGCAATGACTGAGGTGACACCAGAGAAAGCGCGGCTTGTATCGAACGCTCCAACGCCACCGGTTGCCAGAACACCTGCGAAGGTGCCAATGAAAATGCCTTTTGTGTTTTCTAAAGCACCATTCTCCCATGGAGTGCCAAGAAACGTTGCGCAACCAAGCCGTAGAAGGGATCATGAAAACGACGATGACACAGCAGTGCTATTCAGAACATCGTCTCCAGTGAAGCATTCCCGAATGGAAGTTGGAGGAAAACATGTCAGGGAAAAATCAGAAAGCAGCAGTGACACTTACAGTGACAGCAGCGAGGGCGACAGTGAGAGTAGTGGCAACAGCAGTGCAAGCAGTGAGAGTGGAGGAAGAAGAAGGAGGAGGAGGGTTGATGATAGCAGTCAGTCTTCTTCCTTTACAGAGAGCACCGACAGCGACAGTGCTGCGTCCTCAAGCGATCTTACCTTTTTTCAGATTGCGAAGGCAAGTGGTCTCATCCAAAAGGATGGCATATGTATTGAAGAAGAAGAGGAACTGGCACCTGTCGGCCCGCCTCCGCGACCGCCTATTGTGCGTACATTTCCAAATGTTGACACAACGCTTCAGAGATACAGGGATCGTCTTAATCATGAGGAGAACATGATTCGCATAAAAGACGACAACAAGGCTGTTTCTCTTGGTACCAGCAAGATAAACTACATAGATCCTCGTATCATATGTTCTTGGGCGAGAGAACAAAATGTTCCGATCAGTAGAATATTCTCTGCAACAATTCAAAAGAAGTTTCCGTGGGCAATGGGCGCAGAGAACTTCTTGTTTTGATGTATGTTTTCCTTTAAAAAAATATATATGCATTGTTTGGCAGCATGCCCTTTCATCGAAGCTGTGTTTATGAAGAAATTAGCTACTGTTCAGTTTTTTTTTTTCAAAAAAACTTTTTGTTGGAAGTACACATTAGGAGATGGCGTTATTTATTTATGAACATTGGTGCTCTTTCATTAATCTGCAGTTTTTTTTTTGGGGGGGGAGGCCACCCACCGACTCCCAACACGGGCTTCCTCTTTATGGCTGCACTCATGCCGTTTTTTACTCCTCCGCGAGTAGAAGAGGTAGAGGGGTGCATTTGTAGAGGCTCGCACTGGGAGGTAGCTAAATGAAAAAAAATGATGGCCTGTTTGATGCGATCCTGCAGGGAGCCATTTCACACAAGGAGGAACCATTGCTCTCCATTCCCTTTTTTTCTCTCCTCTTTTCCTCCCTCTTTTGTTTTTACTAGATCGCTTCTTTTTTTTCCGAGATGGCTTTTAACCTTCTCTTATTCTTCTTCTGAAAAGAGAATATACGGAACACATTTGTATTGACTAGAAGCTTTGAGAATATAGTACTGCCGATTCTTTCCGATGTATGACGAGGACAGGTTCATGAAGGCTAAATACAACGATGCATCATAGATCAAATGACAAGGGCGAAAGTGTTGCTGATCTATATGGTTTGTTACATATCAGCGGGATCGCTACGGAGGGAAGAGTGATGGGCGCCAAATTCTATGTCACAAATAAAATTTCAGATGTTACCCCCAACCTGAGGCATGCTTTATGCCTCTCTGGAGGTGGCGTTCATCTGAGTAGTCTCATCAAACGACTATTTAAGTCAACGGCCATTGGCTTATCCGTTTTTAAAAAATTTTTGAAATCCTGAGACAGGAAAAAATTGTACCCCACTACTAATTTACCGAACATGGCAATAAAACCGATCTGTTTTCTTTAAATACCCCCTTTTCTTGATTTGCGCAGGCAGCTACACGTAGAGTCTCTTCGAGTAATCGTGCCCGCCCATTCGGGGCATCTTCACCTCGTGTGGGAGGCGGGTGAAGGCGCTTTTCCTGTGTCCCCATTTATTATCAAAGCCTCATATGGGGTACAAGAGCTTGAACTCAGCTGAAGGTCTTTGCGGCGTGAAGCTTGAATAGAATCCCTTTTGTCTGTGTAGGTCGTCTTCACGGAGTCCACAGAACCTGTTATTATTTTTCACGAGTCTTGAACGTGGAGATAAAATACTCGTACGTGTTTGTTTTCCTGTCTTCATTTTTCATTCAACGTAGTCAAAGGAGAGGGGTGTTGACAATTGTATCTAATGGAGCCCGATGACGTTGCGGACTACGCCCGCCAGAGCTACTGGGTCGATCGATACAGTGTGGAGGATAACTACAACTGGTTTTCCTCTGTTATGCAAGAGTCTGTTGAGGCTTTGTGCAATGAGCTTTATACTGTTTTCAAGGCACGTGAGAAGATGTGTGGTGCAACTTCTGGAGACGAGATGATGATGGATCACTCTGTCCTGCGCATCCTACATTTGGGCACGGGGAATTCTTCGCTCTGTGCAGATTTGTACGAAGCTGTGCGTGCGCGTGAACTTCCATTTAAGCTGGAACAGGTGGCCATGGACTATGCTCCAAACGTCATTGAAAAGATGCGGTTGAAGTACTCTAGTGAAGTTCTTCCAGACACGTCTTGGGTGGTGGGCGATGTTCGTAATCTTGAGGATTTTCATGCATTTGGTCCATTTGACGCAGTTATTGACAGAGGCACAATGGATGCGCTTGAGGCTGACAAGCGAAACCAGATAATGTGGGATGATGTGGAGTCGATGCTGCGCGGAGTGAGCAATCTCTTAGCACATGCAAAGGGCTACGGTGCTTTCTTACAAATCACGTGGGTGGTGCCTTACATTCGACTTTCATACACAACAGGGGATGCATTTGTGTGGGGGGAACAAGTACGCCACGCGCTTCTTGGGAAAAGTGATATTTACAGACTTTTTGTCTACACCGTGAAACTGTGATAGCTTTCTCTCTTAATTTTTCTTTATATATATTTAGAGAGTGTTAGTGTATGTCTATTTTTTTTTGGTTCATGGGACTTCTTTGGAAAAAATTGAGAAAGCGTGTAAGACCTTCTAGTGCGTGCATACTCAGAGGTAAAAGTACAATAGAGTGCATACCTGATTGTCATATAGTTACTGAGATTTTTATTTTATTTTTGTTTTTCTTTTCTTTATTGTAATTGCTATATGCCTTTTTTCTACGTATAACTTTTTACTGTTTAGATGGTTTTCTTTAGGTTTTTGCTTTCGAGCAGGATTGGGACGTGCTGAAGGGAACAATGTTGTTTTGTCGTTGCACACAAAAATACTGCATGCCTACTAGTATCGCATGTCCGTTACTCGGTTCAGTGATGTCGTATTCTACTACCAGGAAATGGAGGAAGTCTTCTTGTTCAAGTTTAAAGAAGCGCCGAAAAAGCAGAAACACAAAAAGATCGGAGACATCTTTGAGACCGCCCCAACGCGGGACTGACGCATCGGATATTGCCTCACGAAACGATCACAAGAATCACCATAGTCAATGTTTGGATGCACTACCAGTTTCATCCGTGGAAGAGCAGAAGCAGCTAATAGACGACAGTGTTGCTGACAGACCACCTTTTTCTTACCATTCTTCCTCCGAAAATTGGTCTCCGACGGTGTCCGATTATAGGGCTCTCGTGGAAGACCTCCTCGTTTACCGCCATGAGTCGCTAAAGCCGGTGTTGAGCGCCCTCAGAAAGGAGCGCATGTTATTCGATAAATCTGTGAAGAGGATGGAAGAACGTGTTACAGAAATGTACCTTGTCCGTGATGAGATACGGGAGATGCTGCGGGAAAGCGCATCTCTGCAACGTCATAAAGTGGTAGAGGCACTTCGAACGATTGGAGGGTGCACGACGGTGATCGAAGAGGGAGGGGAGAAGGAGGAGGAGGAGGAGGAGGAGGATGAAAAGGAGATAATTCTTTAGGGCAAACCTTTTCCATGTGTCGAGTGTATAAACAAGTATATATATATATAGAGAGAGAGAGAGAGAGAGAGTGTGTGTGTGAGAGAGAGTGTATATATATATATATATATATACATCATTTTGTGGCTTTTTTTTGCATTTTTCACTTTGTGCTCGTCTGCACCTCTTCTTGCTCTTGAGGGCGGTGTCGACAACGTGGGGAGGGCATTTAAAGGGAGCCACGTCTGGAAGATGATGCCGTCTGCGCAAGAGGTGGAAGGAGCAGTTTTAGCCACCCTGAAGCGAGGTCAGTGGGCACGTGCTGTCGTTCTTCTTGCTGGAGCGGTTCGATTGCCATGTCTTCCAACGGCTCGAACGTATACCGAAGTGGTTGCTGCCGTTGCAACGCGCAGCACTTGGGAACACACCGTGCGATTGCTGGATTTGTTGCATACGAGTCCCCTTTCTGCTCGCGCCCTGTACCACACAGTAGTGGATGCAATGCTTGCAGTGCCATGCAGTGGTGCTTCGGATAGTCTTCTTGCCGTTTTTCTTGCCGCCAGACGTCGCGGGGTGGCACTAGTGGCTCGTCATTATCTGCAATGCAGTTACCTGCTACTGGACACCGGACATTGGCGTGGTGTCCTCGCTGCGTGTTCGCAGGAGCGACTCGTAGAGCGTGCCCCAATCCTTGCGCATCCGACGATGCTGGCGGCGGCGAAAGGGCAGCAATGGATGGCGGGGTTAAGAATCATGACTTCTCTTCTTGTGTCAGGGGGGACGCCAAGTGGGAGCGTCACCGAGAATTTTATTCGCAGTTTTACTCCTGCAGCACCATGGTGGAAGGCACTAACGGTGGCTTCCGCTTTAACTTGCAGTACTGAAACAGGCGTCGTGCAGGCTGTGAATGATCTGCGTGTGGAGGTAAATCAAAGTGCTTTAACAGTTAAAAGTATGGGGACCACTCATAAAACCTCTCAGGAGGCAGTGTCCATCGTTGAAGGAACCCCTGCTATGTGGACCAATGATCTTACGATGGAGAAGGCGGTAGAGACAGTCTCTGCTATGGGGGAGTGCCAGTGGGACAGGGCCCTGCTTCTCTTGCGTGCTTTTCCATCCTTGTTGATCCTTACTCCGAGACCGCGTGTGCTTCGATCACCCATGTTGCCACACTTTATTGGGGAAAGGCGCTATTATCATTGGGAATTGGTGCTGCAAGCTGTGCTTCCACCGCTTCCCACTACCGCTCCTAACACCACAGTAGACGATGTTCTCACTGTGGCGAATTCCTTATTCATTTATCTGCATGCAAAAGAGGGTAATAGCGAAGATAGAGTGCATGAAAGAGCGGAGGCGGTAGCGCGAGTGGGGTGCGCGGTTAGGGCGCACCTCAAGGCCAGGCGCATGGATCTTGGAGGTGCCCTTGAGCCCTCTCTACTCACTTCTTTCGTGCACACGGCATGTGTCTGTGGTCGGTGGAAGGAGGCACTGTGGATAACAGAGCGTCCGGTTGTTGTATTCAACGAGCTCGTGAACTCTGGAGTGTGGGAGGCGGCCCTGGTGGTACATGGTGCCATGCAGGCAAGCGCGCAGCAGCGGACAGCGTTCAAGCTGGAGCATTTGTTTATCTCTGGAGGACTTTGGGTGCCGGCGCTCCAGTACGCGCAACGGCATTTACCTGGTGACACACTGGTGCTTCGAAGCTTGGCTATACCACTCTGTGCAGCATTGGGGCAGTGGCGCCGTGCCCTCTGGATACTGCTAAAATATGTTCCATCTCCCACTGAGACAGAGAGGCTTCTGCGCCGACGTTGCATTCTCCAGCATTCTGAAGATATTATTAGAAGTGCTTGTGCGGAGAATGATTGGGTGAGAGGATTTCTGGTGTGGAAGATGGTTCATCAGCCCTCAACTGGTGGGAGGACCGCACGGGGAGATGTGGAGGGAGAGATCTGTATGTCATCAGAATCCGTGAAACAAGTAGCGAAGTTGTTGCTTGATCACGAGCGCTACGACGAGTGCTGCATGGTGGTTTCTTTGCACGCACCGACCCCCTCAGATCCTGTTTTACTTCGATGTTTACACCTTTTTAATCGCATTCGATGCTCACCTATGTTGTATGGGCGAATTCTGCAGCAGTACAAAGAAGCTCATGCTTCACACAGGGTGATCATTTACCTGTATGCGGTTCTTGCCTTGGAAGTGGGTGGAAACCGTGGAGGTGCCTTTTCTGCACTACGGGACCTAACGTCCTGGGGAAACGTCGGCCTGAGCGATGAAATCGCTCGGGAATTAGACATGGTGCCTCAGGTGAAGGGAAAGTTGCCGCTTGTTCTCTCACACGCGGTGGGTTCATCACAGGCAAAAGATTTGGAAGCTGTCATAGTATGCCTTACACCGTCTGTCAAGGCATTAGGAGATGTCAACCTTTTCAACGAACCATTGGTGAAACTTGTTGAAAGTGGATGCAGCACCCTTCGTGAATGTGCTCAGCGTCTGGCGGTCGGGTTACTTCGGCATATGCTGCCGCGGGAGCTCCCTGTTCCCTACAAGGTCATGCACATTCTGGCAGTGGGGTTAGAGTCTCAACCGGCTTCCTCTGTGGCGCATCTCCTTTACGACGCGACAGTACGTGCCACTGTGTTCCAATCTCCTTTGTGCGTGGTGACCAACAGCCAGCGAGGTGTTGGAGATAATAAATGTAGTGCACCTCTTCTCTTCTCTTCATTCTTATCAGAATGGGAATTTGAAGCCCTTTTTCGGCAGTGTGCTAAAGCCTTTATTAAAGGGGGGCAATGGGGATGTGCGTTGGAAGCTTTGAGGCGTTGCAAAACGATTGATGCAGATATGCTGTTTCACATAACACTTTACTTAAAGGAGGAACGGGCATGTCAGGAGAGAGCGGTACATCGTATCATGTCGGAAGTGGATCACCATGCAGCTTCGAAGACGGTAAAAGTCGGTGATAGTGGTGCTGGGATTGACATAAATAAACGTAATTCTGTTGATTGTGTACTGATGCCAGGTATGCAACGGCGAGAGACAGAGGATATGCTGATGACCCTCATACATCTTCGAGCTTGGAGGGCGGCTCTTACAGTTTTTAATAATAGCAGCCTGGTGCATCATTTGTGCGTGGGTGGGGTTGGGCAACATTATGGTGGTGGTAGAAGTTGCATTGTTGGAGCGCTGCTTACGTGTGTAGCGACTTCCGCTGCTCCATGGGAGACAACGCTGCAATTACTAAGGGTGGTACAACATGGATTTTTACCGGGAACCACCATGGATGACAGGGGACTCACAGATGTTCTCCGTTGTGTGGGACGCCGCTCTGGCGCCATGATGTGCAGCAGAGTTCTTGTACATATGGTGGAGGAAATGGGTATTGCGCCAACTCCTGCGCAGTATGAGGTAGTGCTGCGCTCCTGTTTGGAGCCGCGGTTGACCGCTGTTGTGCGCGACGCTTGTGCAGCAAACCTGAAGCGTCTCAGCCGTTTTCTCAGTGAAAAACAAATCATGGATTTTGTTGTTGCAATCTCCATGGCTAACATCTCACCGGATGTTTGGGGAGGGGAGGTTGACCACAACAATCATAATGCAGGTGGTGTTGTGCATCCTTTTGCCCTTGATCGTATTAAAATGAGGAGTGTTGTGCAGCGATCGTTACACACGGGAGATACACAATGGATCCGAGAGGAACGTCCAGCACTGAATGCCGAGGAGGTTCAGCAGCTATCCCGCCTTGCACCCCTCATTGTGTTGGCGACTCCGCGTGCTCTGGAAGAAATCTCTCGGAACTCCTTTTCAGGGCGCTTTAAGCCCTTTGACCTGAGGCTTTTGCTTCAGCATTATCGTGCTGAAGTGCTGGCGTATGTGGGTGATAATAGTACGACCCTTGTGGACTCGCAATTGGTTGCACACAGCAGGGGAAATAAGCTGCTGCACGTTGTGCTTCTGCCGTACGAGCATGAGTGGAGGCAAGTCTCTCCTTCCCTGGACGAAGAAAGCCACGACAGTGACTGCAATCGTCCCACTGCACTCAAGGTTCTGGAACGGGTGCGGTGGGAAGTCTTTCATGGGTTTTTGTCGTCTAGGACGATGATGGCGGTGTGGGCAGAGTGTCGCCCTTTTGTGCAGCGCTTGGCAGCCCAGCGCTGGCCCTGGCTCTGCGAGTACGAGCTGATGAGGGACGTGCGGCGACGTGAGGGGCGGACCCCAGTGTCGATGATCACACGGCCTGATGCGTCGCGTTCTGTGATCTCGGCTTACTGGGCTACGTACGGCCGCATCATCTGGCCGGAGTTGTTTTTCAATAGTTCTGAGCTCTGCCAGCTGGCAGTATACGTTCCGCTTGTTCAGCCATTGCTGCTCGAGCGACAACGGGATCGCGAACTTTGCGATTTGCTTGCCGACATCCAGGCCGCACATTTTTCCCCAGAAGTAATACCACAGCGGGAGGAGTTTTTGCGGAAGCCGCATTCAGTTGATGCGATCCGTGCGGTCTTCAAATTGGCTTTTAAAATGTTGAAGCGCCTTTACACTGATCTCGAGAAGGATGCGCGCGACCGACGCTGTTACTACTACTACCAGCCTAACCCCACAGTTTGGCAGCGGCATAACCAACAAGAGCATCTTCACCCGTGTGAGAAGCAAGAGACTGTTTCAGTGGCCCCGCGGTCACCACGTTGGTCGCTCGCACTGCGCATTTTGCACCATTACCGCCGTTCTACCGCAGGTGTGCTACAACCACGCACACTGGCTGCTCTCTTTGCTGCGTGTGCAACTGATGTTGCCGAATTCAAATATAATTTCTCTTGGTGGGTGCTGGCAGTTCACTGCGCGCGTAGTGTAGAGCCAGCGTTTAACCATGGGATGTGGCACCATACCATGCAGTTGGTTTCTACGGTATTGCCGTCTGGACGTCGTTTAACGAGCACAAAAGCTTCTGATGCGTACTCTGTGGAAGACATACGTGATGTCGCCCTTCAGTCTATTATTCGTGTCATGCTCAGTTATGTTGAAAAAAAAGATGGTGGCTATATTCCCTCTACCGTATCTCTGCTCCTTTTAGACCGGATGAGGGAGTTGCTTAGCGGACCTCTTGCCCATAATACTACTACTATTTCTACTATTGATGATGGCAACGGTAACAAGGGCGGAGCGAAGGAGAACGAGTGGTATGTGAACAGCTCCGCCGATGATGTCATCATTGTATGGACTTTGATGCGATCTCACTGCTGTATGGAAAGGTTGGATTCACTTCATGCGCTGCTTCTACGGCGACTTGTATTGGAAGGGCAACCCTTTAATGGGCTCTCATGATTGAGCTGCTGGAACGGTGTAGAAAACAGTCCTTTTCTCCCTGTTCCTATCTTCCTCAGCTCTTCCAGGAACACTGCTGAGTTATATTTCCTTAGCTTATTTGGTGCTTGTTTTTTTCTTCTTTTGTGCCTCTTTATACTTCTTTGACTCTTTTTTCTAATGCTGTTCTCTCTTGTTGTACTCATTCACAAGGAGGATCGAACAAAAGGTTGTTCCTCCCCCCCGCGAAAAAAAAAAAAGCAACAATAACAACCGGATATCATCCACTGTAAAAGGGTGGCAGCAAATGTCTACCATGCAGGCCTGTGACTCCGCGCTCATTATGCCGACTCGGTTCTCTGTGCAGCGTCCACGCACATGGCACCTCGTGATGGACGACGCTGGGCGCGCGCTAACAGAGCGCTACGGTGACGACATGTCTCTACTGCATATGCAGGATGAGGCAAACCTCCGCCGCCGTGATCATTACATGCAGCAGGTAGTGTCTAGGCGTCAAGCTGCTATGATTGCGGCGGAAACGAGGGGAAGAACAAGATTTTCTCCTAGTGGTATCGAATATTTTCAGGTACCGTGTAAGTGTCGGCCAAATATGATACCCTTCCAGATTCATGAAGGCTCTGGTACAGTAGAAAATATGGGTGTCACGTATCGGAACCTTAATTCCTACTATGGTGGCAATGAAAGCGACAAAAAGCAGCATCTACAACAATGTGCCGCATCTTATGGTGGAATTTTCAGGGAGGTTCCTGTGTCCTTATTTCACTGAAGAATCATATCTCGTTGTTCGGATGTGTGTTGGGGTGCCGTGGAAGGGATAGACAAGTCGTGCTTAGTATAATATTATCCTTTTTTTTTTTGCTTCTCCTGATACAATTTTTTTTTCTGAGGACTCGCCACTGAAGAATGGTTCAACCTTACACCTTTTGTATTGTGCAACCTGTCGCAAGAGCGTGAGTTCTGAAAATGTACCCAACTTGCCCCCTAGCCCGGCTTACGTGGGAGGCGGCTGAGGACACCTTCAGCACCCCCTTTTCGTTCATACCAATGGCAATATATAATGGGAAGCCCTTCCACACCATACTGAACATTTTCAGTTTTTTTTTGTGCATTAATAAATGAGTATAGAGGAGCTTACAGGCTGTTTTTCCTTCTTTTTTTCTGAAGGACAGGGAGGTTAATACGTCAACTGTACTTGTTTTTTCCGTGTAGTGCATTATCACCTCTAAGCAGTGACAAAGGATAGCATTTAACTCCCCTGTTGATGCGCTCTATTTTTCACCGGTTTATATTTATTGTTCTGCTGCTGCCATTCTTGACTTTCTACGCATTCGCGTGGCCGACGTGGTTTAAGAAATCACATCGTCAAACGCTGGAATCGGGTGGTGAGGATTCCACTCCTACATCGGGGAATTCGCACTCTGACACCCCGTCGTCTCCAGTGTTCTTCGAATCGCTGAAGACTCGTACGAGTCGTGACAAAAATGCTAACAGGTTAATGGCAGAAGTTGAGGCAAAAAGCCGCATAAGTTATTGTTGGAAGGCTGCCTTGGAGGGACTGAAAGAAGGTTGTACTTCACTGCGTGCTGACGACCGTGCACGTAGTCATTTGGCACTGGCGATGGCTATCTGCGACGATGAAGCCGATGGAGGGAACCGTGCGTGGCCCAAATGCAAAACACGTGATGATGTAAGTAGCTGCATTCATCAGTTGGATAATACACTGTATTTGGTCTACGTGCAGTACCGGCTACATACCGATGTTCTATGTCTATACATTCAGGAAGAGGTGTTCCAGGAACGTACCGAGGTTGCAGTGCGGAATCTCCATGCTAGTGCAGTGGAGGCGTCGAATTCATTACAAGCATTGTGGGCGTCTAGCGGTGAGCTACACACGTCAGTTAAGGGGGCAGCGGAGCAACAGGCCTCCAACCTTGCGGAAACGCGCCGACTTTACGAACAGCTGCAGGAGCTGCGCCACACTCAGACGGTAGCCTTCGACTCTCTTCGTGACTCCACGCAGTACATGATTCGATCAGTGAGGGACGCGAGTCTAAGTCTGGAACATCTGCACGCATCCCTTGATGAGAGCACTTCCAAGGCTGTTGCTGCCGTGAACGATGTCGCGCGGGAGGCAGCAGCGTTTCAGAGCCGCACTGAGCTGCATGTCTCTAGCATGGTCCATGTCTTGGAGCGTGTCGAAAACTTTCAGCGGGCGTTGGTTGAGGGAACTGCAGGCATTGGCGAGATAATGCGTGCAGCCTTTTTACTCGCGATGCTTGTTCTTCTTACCATCCCTGCCCGCACCGCCGCCGCGAGGTTGCCCTGCATCTGTGTAGTTGCTGCAGCATATGCGTTCCGTCCACTTTTTGAAACACCACAACACGCCTTGGGTCATGAATCTTTCTTTTTTCTTCTCACGCTTGCAGCGGGAGCTGTACTTCTCTTTTTCGCGTGCACCTACCAATCTCCAGAGTATGCATTACGACTTTTATTGCGATGTGAAGTGCGTCGTGTTTTTGACGACATGCGGCCTCTTCTTGTAGAGGACTTCCGGTTTGCCCTGAGCGAAGGCGTAATTCGTCTTCTGCCTCCCAAGGGTGAAGAAGACGTAGTGCAGCGCTTCGAAGTGGGTTGCTCAACACTCTGTGCCCCTTTGCACCGGAATGGGGCAGTTGGTGATGAGGAGGAAAGGCCTGCTGTATCCATGGCGACTAAACTGCAACGGAAAACACCGAACCGCTCTCGCTCTCGTCGTCGCTAATTGCACTTTATGCGAGTCTCTTATGCCCATTTTATTGTTTCGCGTTTTTTTTTTTAAAAAAAAGACAACAACAAAGAGTATGGTAATTGGCTGTGTCTTTCATGCTGTCTACCCCTCTTTTTTTCTCCCGTTTTTTTTTTTTTTTTGTCTACCTCACTGTTTTTTCTGCCGCTTCTGCAGTACGACTAGTCTGCGGGTGTGCGTCTTTGAGGTCAAGTTCCAGAAAGGCCACATGCGGCGAGGCACACCTATGCGTTTTTCACACCCCCTCTTTTAATTTTTATTTTAATTTTTACCAGCTTTTACATCATATGCATATATTCATACGGGTCATGCTTTTCTTTTTCGTGTGCGTGTGTGTGCATGCATTGCTTCTACGGCTTTTTTCTATGATCTTGTGGTTTTTTAAACACGTGATGAAGGGATTTAAACAGAGCCTGATGCAGGCACACCTTGGCACTCCAACGCAACAAGTAGAGGAGCTGGAAGGGTGGCTGTATGTCACCAACCGGCTGCTGCTGGACAGCGCACGAGGCACTGTCTTGGAAGTGGAGGAGCCATCGCATAGGGCTGCCCTGGAGATGGAATACGTCAGGGGGCTTTCGAGTATTTTCCACGACCACGTTGCAGTCCTCGCACCTTTTCTCAACAGGCTGGCAACATCCAATTGTTTAAGTAGAGCAAAAAATGTGGTGGAGGTGGAGGGGACAGTCAGCAGGGTTGCAAGGCAGACTCTTTTGGGTGCAGAGGTGGTGCAACAGAAAAAGCTTCTGCAGCAGCTTGTTGAAGAGAAAGACGCATTGGAGCTGGATATTTTGATGCTTCAACGAGAATTGCAACTGATGGGGGAGGCACCATGTGTCACGCCCGAGAAAATATCACTACACAGGGGTAACGTGACGGAAGAGCATCAGGAATTTGATATAGTGCTACATGAACTGGATGATTTGCGTAAGGAGATGGTCATGCAGAGAGAGCAGGATCCACGGCAGGAGAAGAACGTGAAGAGCCAGCTTCTCTGCGTTCAAGGGAGCTGTAGATGGCAAAAACAACTGCTGCAGAAGACTCGTGAACAGCTTAAGATTTTTGCTGATGTGCTTATGCAGTATCAAGGTCAAAAAAACCTCGAACTGAGTATGCAAGAGGAGCCGGCAGAGTCCCTTCGCCACCTTCTCAAGATGTTTGTTGACTACGCTGAGACCATGCAACGCGAACGGAAAGAACTCCGAAACACGGTGATTGTCTTACGCGAGCGACTGTTGTCACTACAACCGACAGAACCCACTAATGAGAGGGGGGTTCCCTACCCGGACGTCGTGCCGCCTTTGCAGACCAGCCCAGTCGCGTTAACCCTGCCGAGCGTTTGCGATGAGCTTAGAAAAATACTTCCGGTTAAGGGAGGCGTACCATGCGGCAATGCACACACGTCACAGTTTCTGCGGTCTCAAGACTACTCCTACAAAGAAAATGATGATGACGATCACCGCTGCCACCCTTGCCAAGAGGAACACACACATCAGCGGTCACCGATGAGTTTGTGTTCAGGAAACTTGCATTCCATGCCCAAGGTTTCGAAATCCGACGATATACATACGTCCGTGAAGGTATGGAGGGAGCGAATGCTCCTGCTACGGACGGAGCTGTGCAATCTTCGCCGAGAAATCGATAACTAGTGCTGCAATTCTCATTCACCCACTCTACGCTTGTCATCTGTTTTTAGCCCTTGAGATGTTTATCAATTTTTTTTTACAAATACGTGCAAAAAATACTCTCTTCTTCTCAATGCCCCCCCCCTTGTGTGGCACACATACATGCATGGATTGAATAAGAAATTTGCCCTGTTGTAGGTACTGATGACTCATATGCATGTAAAAACATCGTCGTCAGGAGGTGTTAGGGAAGTTGCCCCGCTGTGTTCCCATATCTTCCTGCCAGGGGATCCCGTTCTCGTATTAAAACCATCAGCGGTTGTGGCCCTCGGCGGAGGCCTCCGTCCGCTTCCGCAGGTTTTGAAAACTAGCAGCGATGCCGAAGGGAAGAACAACACTGTCGTGGTTGCAGAGCTCTGTGGTCCAGTGGCATGTGAGACGGGTGAAAACCATGTGAAGCGGTACAAAATTGAGGCACCTGCAATTCGCCGCTACACGTATTCCCCCAAAGATCCCGTGGTGGCAATTGTGACAAAAAGAACTGCAAACTACTACTTGTGTTACACAGGGGCAGGATCACTCGCAATTCTGGATGCTCTGGGCTTTGATGGCGCAACAAAATCGAGTCGACCGCGGATGCAAGAAGGTGACATTGTGTATGCCTTCGTGAAACCGAGAGCGAACAGTGCTGTTATCGATGCAGGCAGTGAGGAAGTGGAACTGAGCTGCATGGCTGGTGAGGTCGGGCTCGTTGCACGCGACTGGACTTCCACCGACGCGGTGTTTGGCCCTCTGACAGGTGGCACCATTGTGCGCGTTCCATTGCCGTACGCACGCAGTCTTCTCTCGCCTGATGGTGCGTCGCGGTTACTCACGTTGCTGGGGGAGCGGGTGCCTTTTGAGGTCTGTGTTGGCTTAAACGGGTTTGTCTGGGTGCGCGGAGAGTCCTGTAGCATTGACTTAACAGCTGGTGCACGGAGGGCTGTTGCGGTCACCTCCTGTATTCTTGAGTCTCAAGAAGACACGACACTAGAGGAGATGAAGGCGCGTGTTCGTAATTATTTCCCCAACGAGTAAATAAATCTGACAAAATGCACGAAATAAGCTAATTCCTGTACTCTCACTCCTGTCACACATATATATATATATATATATATATTGGCGCAGCATGCCATATTTCGTTTTAATTTTCTCTTTTTCCTTTTGCACACACACACTGGCACATGCACCTTGTTTCCCATTTCATATATATATATATATATATATATATATATATTTACATGGACATATACTCTACGCGGGTGTGAAACAAAAGGAAAGTGAAGGGTGTGCGACACGAGAGCTAATAGTCTATTGCTTGCAGAGGCGCACAAATGCCTGACTACACACAGTTTATAAAGTGCTTCAACGAGTATCCGAACATCTCCCCAAATGAAAGCTCTGCATACAGCCGCCTTGCAGACACGACGTGGCGCTTGCTGACAGCTACTGACCGAGAGAGCGTTGGCTCAAAATCTTCGAACCGGGCAGATGTCGGCACGGCTTCGGTGTGTCCTTCCATCGTCATTGGCCGGCTGCTTGTCTCCACAGAGGACCGCTGGCGTATCCAGGCACACATGCGGCGTGAAGAGGCGAAGTCGGGAGCCGGACGGAAGGAGTACAACAAGAAGGTCACACGCGCGGCGAAACCAACCAAAGGACCTGTTCCTGGTGAAGGATTTCCGCCTGGAAGGGGTCGCCCAGTGTAATGATTCTCGATTCTCCTTCCCTTTCCCTCTTCTGAATTGAAGAGGTGGAGTAACACACGCACAACAACAGGCAAAGAATGTTTCTCACTCACTGACTTACTCTGTGGCCCCCTCATACTCTTTCTTGTTCACACTCTACGTGCGTGTGCTTCTCTGTTTTTGTTTTTTACCACTACCCCTTCACGCCCTGCATGGGTTTTTTATATGCCCATTATTGTTGTGGCTTCTGTGGCGATCAACTGCCCCTGGCAAGGATACTGCTGTCACGGTGTACTTTTAGACTACCTAGTTTTTGCTACCATGTTTTTCTTTAATAAAATCCATTTTCTTTCTTTCTTTGTTTCTTCGTTCGTGGACAAGCTGTAGCAGACAACTAGAACGAGACCTCTTTCCGACGGCAACGAAGTGAAAGGAAAAAAAAAATTTGGGTTAGGCGGTGGGTGCAAACACGCCGAGGAGGAGGTGAACAAAGGCCTTTTTTTCTCTTGTGAGGATTCGTCAGCCTTGTTCTAAGAATGGCGGCACGCTCTGCGGTGGAAGTATTGTCTCTTTCTTCTTTCTCTGAAGGTGAAAGAGGTGACGCTATTCACCATGTTGCGGAGCTCTCCCCACCGTGTGCAGCAGCTGTTTCCCATGTCTGTAAGGGCGGAGATATAGGGAGGAAAAGCAGTAGTAGAAGAGGCAGCAAAAGCAACAGCATTATCAATGGGAAGTCGTCAGTTGACAGTGTCCCATTGCCGCATTCTTGCCCCTGCAACCCATCAATGAATAATGGCAGCTGTGAGGATGCTGATGCTGATGCTGATGCTGAGTTTGCACAAGAAAGACGTGTCGTCGAGTTGCTGTACCGGGCATCAGAGGTTATCAAGGAGGAGCGTGCGCGCTCAGTGGAGCTGCAGACGAAGATAGATAGGCTGCACCAGTCTACTTCTGTATCACCAGTAATTGAAAAACTCCAGGATGAAAATAAGGGACTAAAAATGCAATTAATTTCGTTGCGCAAAGAGTTGGAAAGGAAGCAGACATCGGATTTGCTTTTGGAGAATCATGGAGGTGGGAAATCGCCGCTACAACATAGAGGAGGCGACTTATGTTCTGCTGCATGCACTGAGAAGGTGTCGGCAAGGTCTTCAGCAGTGGGATCGTCTTCAACACCCCCCATCGCGAAGGTGGGTGCACATAGAGGCCACTATAGCGATGCGCAACACAAGAAAAGGCAGGCTTCCTCGCTGCAGCGTCAACAGATGATCGCTTCAAATGAGATCCGCAGTTGTGCGGGCTCCATCGATATACCGAAGCAACGCGTGCGGCAGACGTCTGCCGCAGAATGTGTGTCGTTAACTCTTCCGCTGGAGACCTCCGCTTTCGTGGAAGAAAAGACGGCAGCGTCACAGGTCTCCACTAAAAACGTCGCTGCAGGATACATCTGTCGGGGTGCCCTCCTCTCACAAACCAACGATAAAACTTATGGCATGAAGATGACTACGCGACTCCGCCGGACGATGGCACCACCACCGACAAAAGAGCAGCTCGGTGAGGTCATTCATGCAATGGTGGAGGAGGTCGTCCGAGACACGCGCCGTCGTGGGCTAGAACTGCAACTGACACGGAGGGCACCGTGTGTGTATCTCTGCAGTTGCCGGTGTCTGCAGGTGAGAAAAGGGAGGTTCGCCCTCCCACGCACTGTCCATCTGTCAATTGTCAGCGGTCGGCTCAGCGTAAGGGTAGGTGGCGGACACGAGAATTTTTTAGATTACTTGGACCGATACTTTTTCTTCCAAAAATGCGCACGTGCCTAGAAGCTGAACCCCCCCCCTCCTCCTTTTGCACACGCACACATACACAGGAACAAAACACACTGTTGGAAACCTTGCTTGTGTATATGTGTATAGTTATTTGAGTATTTCTTTACGCATGTATATATGTATGTATGGGTGCATTCGTCATGTGGAAGGTGCTCACTTCTCGCCCGCTTGCTTGCAGTTTATTGCAGTAAATTAGTAGGAAACCGGACGTAGTACCTCGGGAAAGGTGAAAAAAGGGATATATAACGACACAAAGAAGATCCTTTTTTTTCCCTCTCTAGGAACGTGAATATACAGCAACCGTAAGCAAGGAAGCCTTTTCTGTAAATTTGTTGACAGGGGTAAGAAATTGATCACACTAAGTCTGGAAAATGAGCTCTACGGCCAACAATGATACTGGTGACTCATTATGGCTAATCATTGGCCTAACAGTGGGCTGCATACTCGTTTTCTTGCTTTTGCCTGCCATGATCCTGATATATTTCTTCTATTTTAAGAAGAAGACGCAACCTTCCAAAAAATCCTCTAAAAAACCCTTGCGTACAAGTGAGAAAAGCAAGAAAAGGGAAACAGAGAAGCCATCGGAAGCTCAAGCGACTTGCACGGAGGAAAATACTGAAGCAGTTTCCGAGAACGGCAATAACATGCATTTTGCGCCATCTACGGACTCTGCGTTCGTAGAGCAGCAGTTACCGTGGAAAGGCTCTCTGCGTGAAAACTTTGACAACAACTCAAGGATAAAGGGTGACGGCTCGCAGATGTGGGCGGGAAACAGAGCGGGGGTAATGGGTGCTGGTCCGTCCGATTCATCGCTGCAGTGGCAACAGAGGACTGATAATTCTTATCAAAGGGTGGCTTTACGGAACTCTCGGAACCCCCTTTATGACTGCACGGTATTTCATGACGACAACATTATTTCACTGGAGGTCCCACATGTGGAAGAGGAGGGACAAAGGGCGGAAGAGGGTACTAGGCTTACGCACCGGAACTCGTGTGTATCATTTGTGGGTGTGTTTGATATATGACGAGCAGCTCGGGTGGTTTGTAGAGTTGCTACTTGTGTTTGCAGCCAAGATCATTATTTTTTTTATTTCTGTGAGTGCGGTCGGATGTTGCGAGTTTATCAACGCAAACCATTGAAGACAAAATAGGGATATCTGGAAGAAAAAGGGGAAAAGAAGTACAAAAACGGGAAGAGAAGGGACTTTATTGGCCTGTAAGACGGGGTAAAGGTGTGCGTGCATGAAGGACATAAATGAATACTGTCGCCTCTCAATCACCATTTTTCCCTTCCTCACATATTTCTCTGCATTTTTTTCTGTGAGAGGAGGTCTTTCTTCTTCGTGATCTATTCTCTTTTTCTTTTTTATTTTTCTGATCGCCTCTATTTCTAACGCTTTTGTGAGTTCCCACGGTTCGTGCTTTGATGTCTATGACGATGCATATATAAAACGGAAGAAAAGATTTTGATGTTTTTTTGTCGCAATAAAAGATATATTTAAATACAGCTATATGTATGTACTTCTCTATGTGAACAGGGTGGATGAGGATTTAACTACAAAGGACAAGAAGATTTTTTTTTTTTGCTAGATATTTAATTCCAGCTCTTGTGATTACTGTCTTTTTTGAGAGGTCCGTTTTTTTTTTTTTAATTCTCTGTTTGTGTATGTGTGTGTATCAGTGTATTGTTTTTTTTTTTCCGTTGTAGTTGTTGTTGTTGTCGTTCTTCATGATTGTAGAGTTGCTGACTTCTGCTTTGGGTCTGTATGACATTAAAAGTTCACTTGCATACTGACCTTTATGTTCTCTCCTCGTTTGTGCACCTCCACACCTCTTTGCGTTACGCCCGCGCTCTCTTTGTTGAGCGGTAAAGCAACCGATGATCCCTCCATTTTTTTTTTCTGTCGCGCAGAAACGCATCCGCAGAAAAATAAAAACTCAACACTTTTCTCGCACTGCTGCGATTCTGCCTTGGGTTGGAGAATGCAGAGCTGTGTTCATACACCGCGGATGTTAAGGAGGGGGAAGCTGCCCTATTTTGCCTTTCCGCCACCCCTCACGGCAAATGCCCTTTCATTCGTCTTTTGATTCCTTCTTTTTTTTTTTGTAGTAAGAAATTCGCACCGGTTTCTGTGCGCTGTTGTCTCTCCCCCTTCACAACACCACCCCTTCCTTATAAATATATATATATTAAAAAAAGCAGTTGCTTCACGTGAGAGTCCCCTCCTTCCCTTGTGTCCCATCTCTTCACACGTGTTCACGCACGTGGATATACACATGTATATGTATTTCTCTCACACACGCACTTCTTTTTTTTAGATTTTTCTCTCTGTTTGTGTTTGTGTGTGTGCGCACCTATCATTTAGAAAGCAATTATTTAATTGATCTTCTCAAGTAACCAAAAGAGAGGAAACTCATACACTTATTATGGAAGGCAATAAAACTGATGGTAAAAGCACCAATTATGTCGAGCTTGTTACCCTAAAGTACAGCGGTCTTGTTCCAAAACCATTCCCCGCTTGTGAGGAGCCTACGCCGGAGGAGCAGTACCGTCAGCACATTAGTCATAAACAACAAGAGCTGGACGAGCGGGAGGAGCGTTATCGTGTTGATGGTGGTGGGATGACTGGATCTTCTAGCATGTTCCCAGCGTCCAATGGTGGTGGCTTCTTTTCTAGCACGGCGGGGAACCTACGCCACATCGCACAGAAGGTGGCACTCAAGGTTGAGCGAGCGAGTACAGAGGTGACAAGTGCTACTGAGACACAATTGCGGCAGATTGAACGTCAGCTTAATTCGGATCGCTTCAAGAAGAACTTTCCCGAGCTGTCTTCCATGGGTGAGGTGCTGTTGGCCGACTATGCGTGTTTTGCAATGCACGGGGGACTTCGCGTATGTGGTCGCATGCAAATCACTAAGAACTTCCTTTGTTTCAGCGAACAAAAGTCTTCCGCGATTTCACAGGCGGCGACTGCGGTGTTGAAGGAGACTGGTCTTGTCAACGACTCCAAGTCTCCTGGCATTCGTCAGATCATTCCTCTCTCGGAGATTGCTTGCATTCAGCCTTCTGTTTTCCTCGAGACAGTGGATCGTGGGCCGCCCTTCTTTCTCCCGATCCCAGCACCCGATGTGCTGCCCACAAGTCTTCAGCTGTACACGACAAAACAAAAATTGTTTCAGTTTTTCGGCTTCGAGAGCATGGCAGCAACAGCCCGTGCCGCACTCTCAGACAGTGTGAAGGGACGCCCCATTGATCACGCATACAATTACCTGGATCATGCGTGGCGTGCTGCAACCATTGTGCCTCTCCAAGGTGTGAATTACGATTTATGAAAGGGGGCCTATTAGAGCATCGCTACAAACGTTCAGTCTTTTTTTTCATCAGCGAAGAAATAGTGTGTTAGTAGTGTTTATGGCAATAGGAACACGACTAAAACTGGAAGACTGATACCATCTTCAAGCCTAGTCGTGGAAGAATAAAAGCATGCGCACAAAGTGAAGAAAAAAAATGCGGGTAAAGAAATTATTCTGCTCTTGTTTTTTGTATGGCTGCTTCTGTGCTTTTGTTATATTTCCATTTTAGGCTTCTGCGTTTTTTTTTCCGCTTTTCGCTTGTGGGGGAGTGTTTTTTTTTTTTTTTGTTGGTCGAATATAAAAACCGTTTTTCTGGGCATTTTCTTTTTTTCACGCATCCCATCTTATGCTCCCACGCGATTTGGAAGGTCCAAACCGCTGTGGAGGTCCAGTCCCTGCACCTTGTTGCACTCATTGAGGGCATGCAGCGATGTGAGTGAAGAGCATGCTGAAGCAGGTGTCAATGATATCATTTCTCATCTAATTTTTTTTTTTTACTTCCCATGTGTGCGTTGCGAAAAAAGTGGGGAAGGGAAGGGGGTGGTGGATTCGGCGGGAGTGACGCAAAGGGCTGTTTTTTTTCTTTATTTTTTGTTTACCCATTAGTAGCAACACCACCACCCCTGCGATCCCTTTCTTCAATTTAAGACGGAGATATGGTGCCCGGCAAGGCGGTGGTGACGGGAGTTGCCGGTAGGGTTGCTGTTCCGAGAAAATATGTACGCGCTGCACTACGTGGCCTACAAGCTGTGGCGGGTCGCTGCTCTCACGTACCGATGTTGCACGATGATCGACACGCACTTGACGAGGCTCTCCACTATGCGGCATCGTTTCAAGAGCGGTCCTTTAAGCGCTGGTCAGTGTCCGGTCGCAATACAACTTCGTCAACGCCCATACTTAATAATAATGATGATAGTAACAACCGTGTTCAAACGGAAGAATTGGGTTGTGAAAATGCTTCCCTAAAGGCTATCAGAACACTGCAACATCTTGTCATGGTCGATGGCCGATGTGACACCAGCTATATGGAGGATATGCAAACCACCTCAGATGGATACAATCTAACCCCTCCCACCTTTTCGGAGAAACAGCAGGCGAAAACCCACGCCACCCTTCAGCAATGGGTTGTCTACTGTGGATTCCGTGCTACCCGGGCTGAGTTTATGGCACGGCAATCGATAGTATCAAAGGTTCTCTTTCTTTCCCCTGTGCGGGTGGTTTCGGGTGGTGGGCGAAACCCTCAGGCTGCGTCCTCCCTCGAGACATCTTTGCGCCGTCGTGGTGCTGAAGCCTATGTTGACTTGCTTGTGCATCACAGATTAACGCTACAAGAAGAGAAAGAGTGGTCGGCGGTGTGCTTGCTAGATGCACCAGTGGGTAAACTGCAACGATCGAGTGGAAGGGGGACGACAGCACCCGTGATAACGCTGCCCTTTAGTCGTTCGGATGCGTCCTGGGAGCGCAGCCTTGCGGTGCTTTCTTGGGCAGTTCACTTTCAGGGGGATCTGCAACAACAGAGATTCCATATTTCTTCTGTTGACATAGCACGTGTACTTCAGCAGTACGCTCAGCAGTTTGGAGAGCGCAGGCAGGTATTTGGTCTGGACCAACTACATGACGAAGGGGAAGAGAGTAGGGTGGTAAAGCTTGCCGTTGCAAGCCACGATGCTACTGTTCTGCGCTTGCAACGTCTGTGGGTCGATGCACGTGAGGCTGAAAAGAAGGATTCAAGGCTGGCAGTGGCGTGTCAGTTGGACCGTACTGCATCTGGATGGATTCACGTAGAGGGCAGAAAGGTGGCGTTGAAGCAATCTAGTGAGGGTGCAGTGTCAGGGGATGCAGTCTTCGCCGAACTTTTGCTTCAGGGGCGTTGGGAGGAAGTTTTGCGCCACATTTGTGCAAGAGCCACTTCCAATAATTCGAGAGGCCGCGATTTTTTGGTAGATATGCCGAGATGTGAAGGAGATGATGTGTGTGTTGTGAACGAGGATACGGAGGAGCTTCGGTGTGGTGTTGGATGTGCCTCGCTGTCTCCTTTGCCTTCTCAGCTCTTCCTTACAGATCCCATTGTTGCGATGTTTAACTCGTCGCGTCAAATATTTGTGAAGAGCAAACTTTGGTCGCACACCCCCATCTCGCGTAGTGAGCGGGTGAGACAGTCGTTCCTCTTGGCGAAAAAAACACCGGAAGAGGTGACGTTACTTCAGAACCCGCCAACAGCAGCTCTTCGACCTCGGTGCAAGGGCAAGAAGAGGGAGGTGGAGGCAAAAGAAGGCTCAAAGTCGACGACAACGAATCCGCTCGAACATTTCTCTTTCTCTGAGTTGGTGGATTTTCGTCGCAAGTTGTGGATTCTTTCTCAGCTTCCCCGGCACGTGCCGCTTTCGCTTGTGTGCTTTGAGGGATCTGGTAGTTCCATGCTCCCGTACCTGTGGCGTTGCCCTGCAAAGGAGCTTGCCCCTTGGTTCCTTCTCAGCGCACTTGTCGCTATTGTTGCGCGAGAGAAGGAGGGACATGGCGAGGACGTTGAAAAAATGTTTTCCAGCGTTCGTCTACAGGTCCTCAACACACTGTTTGTACCTCATCCACACTATGCAGCGTTTCAAGAGTACTGCGCGGATCTATTAGTACAGCTGGGAAGTGTGTTGGCTCCACCAGAGATGATGCGTGCGGCGGTGCGGTATCTTCTGCAACCACCGTCACTTCGTCATTTTTATGACATATTGCGAGGGCGGCGTGTCCCTGTGGAGGTTGCATGCCGTGAAATCATGTGGGGCTCGACTGACGAAACGGGAGCAGTGACCGATAATAAGAAGGACGGGGCTTCGCCCTGTTTTTCTTCACTCTCGCTCTCGCCTGCTGCCGTTGCCGTGCTGGGGCGACTGCGCTCGGATCCCACCACGCTACGTGATTTTGTGGTAGCCAAGTGTGCCAGTCTGCGCAATTACCACATCTCCACGTGGATCGAAAACTGCAGCAAGGTGGAGACTCTTTCAGGACTTTTGGAGATGATCGTGCAGGAAGTGAATAAATACGGACCGCCCCTTTTTTCTCCTGAGGCAGCTGCCGCGCTGCTTACGGCAGTTGTCATCCCGCTTATTGGGGTCGATGGAAGCGATGAATCGGGAGCAGTCATGAAAGATGTTTTGAACAAACTAGGGGTTGTATATTTTGTTGTTCCAGCCGATCGTGTGCTTGGCGCCAGGTCATACTTCGGTGGCGTTTACCACGATAGCTACCTCATTAATGAAACTATTCAGTGGACGGGTGGTTGGAATGGTGTGGAGGCACTTCTGGTCGGTCGGTCCCTTCGCCAAACGACAAAGTATCCCGCCACGACAACAGACATGTTTTTTCGCGTCGAAAGGAGTCAGAGGAGGTGGAAGGATCCACCAAAAATGACCTTTCGCGTGCCGGAACTTCGCCTCCGCCTTATGACACTTGATATTTTAGGGGCAGTACGATATTTTGAGGGCAAGGAGAATGGGAAAGAACAGAAACAAGGAGGAGATGAAGAACAGGAGGAGCAGATGGAAGCTTCTATATCTTCGGAAATCGCAGCACCCAGTGAACTAACCCCTAAAGTTGTTGCGCATAACTTACCATTTGGTGTAGCGGCAGTATACAAGCCTGCGGGAGTGAGCACTACATTACACGCGATGTACCCGCATTTGATCCATTACCTCACCAGGAACGTCCCATGGAGAGGAGCCGGTACACCCATACTCTTTCAGCATGGCCTCGTCAACCGCATTGACGTTGGTACAAGTGGTCTTGTTCTTGTCACTGATACGGACGCGTCTCTTATGTCTGCAAGACGTGCTAGTCTCGTGGATAAATGTGTAGAGAAAACATACCGGGCTCTGCTCTTATATTGTCCACCCCCCGCATCGCGAATGGGGACCGAAGAACGCTGGTATCTCAACCCAAAGGGTTCCATTACACGAGACGTGTTCGCCAATGGGGCAGACTACTCGCTGCAGCGCGCAGCGGATGACACAGTGCAGAGTGGACGGTTGCCAACCGCATGGATGGATCGCCGCCCAGCCACAACAGCATACCGTGTTCTGCAGTACTTTCCTAGCAGTAGGGTGTACTACGTGGAGGTACAGCTGCGTAGTGGCCGAAGACATCAGATTCGTCAACATTTCGCTCAGATGTGTCATCCCTTGGTCGGTGACGGCCGCTATCACGATCATGCCATGCTAATGGGAAAGGAATTGGGTCTCCAGCGTCCCGCGCTGCATGCTTTCCGCATCACCTTTCTGCCGCTGCATTCTTGTAATTCAGGGAAAAAGAGCGGTAATGCGGAGGATTTCATCGATGTTGTTTCCGGTGCGGATGGTTGGGAAAAGACAGTTGTGGAGTGCTCGCTACCTAGTGACATGCGGCGTGCACTGCGCCTGCTGCAGGAGCGAGAGGAAGTCACGTCGTTGGGAGCGACTCCCCTGTAGGCTTCGTGGTCTGTCTGTTTCGATAAGAAGGTGAATGGAGCATGACTAATGTCACCGGTACTATTATCATTATTTTCTGATTCATACGCGCGTGATCACAGCGAAGTATTTCTCTCTTCTAATTTATTTACTTTATTTTTTTCGTCAGGCAGGGAAAGCCAACTGAAGTGAAGAAACGCAACCAAGAAGGAATCAATAGGACATATGCATGCAAGTGTTGGTGTCTCACCGCAAGACGAGGCCTATGAGCGGTGTCTTAAGGAGTCGCGGTGCGCCAAAGAGAAGGGCAATCTCTCCATGGCGAATAATAATGCGCGTGAGGCTTCCTTTTACTATAAAAAGGGTTGTCTGTTCCTGATGGAGTATATTCCTGGCACCGCTAATTTTGAGGGAGATTCTTTTGTGAAGATCCTTGCTTTGAAGGGAAAAGCAAAGATCCCCCCACTCAGTGCGAAATGCGCCTCGGACGTGTTGGATCTCTACGCCGAATTACAGAATAACCTGGCATTAGCGCATTTACGTCTTAAACGCTATGCGAAAGGTGTAGAATGTGCGACAAAAGTATTATCCCTCCCAGGGTACAGTAATAATGTGAAGGCGCTGCTGCGACGTGGGAACTGCCACGTGCAGCTTGGAATGTTGGAGGAGGCAGAACGTGACCTTGAAGCCTTAAAGTGCTGCGCACAGGCGGAGACTGTTCTGCATGACACGGGTGTAACTGACCTCCTCAATATCATTACGCAGGCAAAGAAAAAGAAGGCGAATGAAGAACGGGAAATGTGCAAGAGGATGTTTGAGTTGTCAGACAGATGACGTCGTGGGGTTCCACTCTTTTTTTTTTTTACGACTGTTTTTTACTGCTTCTTTAGTGGTTGCAAAGATCGGGCCGCACGGCGGTTATTATTTCGTTTCCTCTGCATTAAATCAAGGCTGTGGATGGCTTTATGCTTCTGGGAAGGAACTTCTCTCGTTTCTGTCTCTGTGCATGTGCGCTTGTTGATGCTTTTGGGAACTGTATCGTCCCCCCTCCAAAAAAAAAAAAAATTTTTTTTTAAATCCCCGTTTTATGTGAGTGGTGTTGGATGGATGATTGTAACTGGATATTTGGGTAGGTCAGGTTAGATCGAACCGTGTGGCACACCAACAGACGCAAACACGAGGGAGGGAAAAAGGGATATACCAGCATATATAGACTGTTTGTTTTAGTATGCGTTGCAGTTGTGTTAGTCGGAGTTCGGTGACGACGGCACTGTATGAATTTGTGGATAATAACTTTCTTAACAACAAGAGGCCGCCCATTCCAGGCGGTGCATGGCCGGTGGAGTGCCTCCGGACAAAGAGCCTTGCCGACCTGCAGCAGATATGGTTCTTATTGGTAAAGGAGCGGAACATGCTCGCTTCCATGAAGGAGCATTATCTGCGGCACCAGGAGGAGCTTGGTGCAATGCCGGCGCCGTCTCGGATCAAGATGGTTCAGGAGTCGATGCGTAACATCAGGTCTGTCGTAAAGGACCGTGACGCAAAGGCCACAGCACGGGCTACAGCGATTTTTCGTGAGCGGTTGCAGCGTGGGATCTACCGCTACCCACCGGGGCCACCATCGCCACCTGGTGCGCACGACATGACTGTTGTTGTGAAGGTGACGCTTAGCCGACGCGTTGAGCCGGACCGCCTCCGCGAGCTCTTCGGACGCTACGACGTGTTCGAGCCCCACAAAGGGATTGTGCGAGTGGAGTTGAAACTGCCGGAGGAAGTGCTCCGACAGAAGGAAGAGGCGGAGAAACTATGGACGCAATACATGGCAGATTGTAGTGACGTGAAGGCTTACCATCAGTGGACAACCGCGTCACCAAGTTCGTATGACTATGCCGAGGTGGAGCTCGCGCCTGGTGTGTTTGCCAATGATTTAGCTGTAGCGAAGGAGAGTGAAGGCAACGTGAGGGATAAGGTCGACACAAGCGCCAAGGGTGACGAGAAAGGCGTTGATAATAGGGATGAAGGAAAAAAGATCGATGACTGGCTCATCATAGCGTCGCGTGTGCCAGTGCCGCCAAGCAAGCAGAAGCCGCTGCCGCCAAAAAATCCACTGGAGCGGTTAAAAGCGGACAGGAGGTCGTATTTTTCAAAGACGGTCATACAACTCGGTTACTTCCCAAACATTACGCTGACACCACCGCGTTACACAAAAGTCGAAGACGTGCCACGGCCAACGCACCCAGATGAAATTGAAGGGCAATGGGAGGCGTATATCACGTACGATCGCAAGGATGGGCTTTCGTACGCACAGTCACTGGGTATTGAGGTCATTGACGGGGCGCGGGTTCTTCAGGTGTCGGAGCATGTCCGCGAACCGCAGCCATACTCTACGGTCGATCCGGTTTACCTCGAAACACTGCGACGAGAGTCAGCGCGTGAGGAGATCCTCATGAAGTGGCCACATGTACCCCAGTGGAAATACGAGTATAATACATACACGAGAAAGAACCTGGCAGATATTGTGCAGTACAACTACAATAATGTTGTGGATTATGTGGATCGTGAAGTTCTCCTCACGGGGCGGTCAGTCTGGGAGTGTCCCATCGACATTGACTACACTTGTGGCGGTGCAAAGCTTGTGCCGCCGCATGCGAAAAAACCGGTGCGGTACATGGATGCAGGGATTGCAGAGGTGTGTGCCACGGACATTTAGGACAGTGGATGTTAGGCGTGAAGGCAATAATACGCAACTGTATTGTGCCCCTACTTCTGCTATTACTTCTCACCACCATCATTACTTTTATTATTATTATTTTTATTAGTAGTAGTAGTAATAGCACTATTGTTACCTTCGCTGTAACCACTGGCTCTGAGTGTCTCCGTTTGAAGAGTTTGCTTTTGTAACTTCCCTGGGGAAAAAAAAAAAAGAGAGAAGAGTGTAACTAATTTTTTTTTCCCCCCCTAACTCATCTTCTCATCTATTGTACACTTTAACTGCCTTGATGTACAGGGAGTCAGACAAATAAAAAAGAAGAGATTAATGGATCGGTCTCATCTTGGTCGTGCTGACACCGATGAGGATGATTACGATCAACAACACCAAAATCAACAGCAACAGCTGGTGTTCCAATCGTCCACAAAAGACGAGGAGGCTCACCGAAACGAATCTCAGCCGGTAATGGTTGTCGATGTCAATGGTGGTTGTGGTGCTTCAACGGCACTGTGCTCTTTGCATGATAACAGCAACTTCAAGGGCAATTTCAGCACTAGCCGCATGTCTGCCACACAGCGGGATCGCTTGGGCAGTGAGCTAGTGCAGATGTTTCTGCCGTTTGGTGGAGTATCTGCGGGGCTTTCTTCCTCCACCTACAGGCGACGCTCGGGATGGCGCAAAGGCTCTGTTGCAAACTGTGCTCGACATGTCCCATCAAAAAGCAATGTGTATGTAATTGAGCTTGAGGGTGATACTGGGGGCATCGAGATGCAGGCGGCCAGCGTTCACCTTCTTAATGCTTTCAAGCTGCGGGAAAAATACAAAGGGATTGACAAGGGACAGCTGGAGGGGACTGAGCGTCTGGTGCCGCCTGTGCTAATCTCCTTCGAGTCAGGTGTTGCTCAGTTTAATGACCAGCGTACGCGGATTGTTCCCTGGGAACAATTTTATGATGATGTCACCGCGTTGTACGCTGCAGTACAACATCCCGCATGCCGCCGCGCCTGTTATCAAAGGCTGCAGGTATTGGAAGAAAAGCACCACCTGTACAAGTTATGCAATGGAGAGGTTGAGAACTCCGATCGCTACCGCCGTGGAGGCGGTGTCTTTTCCAACTGCACTAAAGTAGACAATGCTGTTTTTCTTGCCTCCTGCATGAATGCAGAATGGTTGCTAGAGTATATTCAGGAAACACTGGAACGGGATAGTGAGGAGGTGGTGCGCTTGGCTGGCGAGGAAAAAGAGCCGCAAACGCTGCAGTCGGTTTGTGAGCAGCTTGATTTTGGCGACCCTTCACAACTCACAGTTGATGGACTTGGCCTGCTAGCACCTAATGAAAAACGCCTTTACCGCTACGACGTTCTCGACCCGGAACTTAATCGAAGCGGACGAAACAGTGCGGAGTTTTTGCGTCTCTTTCTCTCCATAGACACACTGAATAAGGGACGCTACCTTGCCGAAACAGTGCGGCCCATTCTAGAGTCGAACGATGCGCGGGTGCGCAATATTCACGCCACGGAGAGCATCATGGAAATCACCGGCTGTGCTCCTGACGAATGGGATCGAATGGCACATTGGGTGCATGAGCATGGATTGGTGGAGAATCGACACAACCGGTGGATTATCATGCTGCCGCGGCGATGCGTGCAAAAGGAGTCAACGGCTGGTATCTTTGAGCACCACCAGCAGCATTTGGAAAATCTTTTTCTTCCACTCTTCCTGGCAACATTGGCACCGGAGGACCCGAAAAACATACAGCTTGCCTCTTTCTTGAACCATGTGGGCGGATTGATGATTGTCTCGGATGAAGAAGCACGCGAGAACGAATTTCAACGAAAGCAACGATCCCCTTCGGAAGTGCCATGGTCGGAGAACGTGTGTGATCTTTACTTTTCGTACTATTTTTGGGCGAATCTCTGCTCCCTCAATGCGTTTCGTCGGCGAAAAGGGCTTAACACTCTGCAGTTTCGTTCAATCGCTGGAGGACGCAGTAGCCAGTTGGATGTTGTGATCTATTCGTATTTACTCTGTGACAACGTCGCGAATGCTCTCGTTCTGGAGCATCAGCCTGTCTTGCAGTATCTCTATGGCATGCAACGCATTGGCTTAATGATGGCACCACTTTCTAATAACGGTCTGGGCCTGCCATATCTGCAGAATCCTTTTTCTGTGTTTTTCCGTCGTGGACTGAACGTGTCGCTCTGCACATACCGCCCACTACTGTTTCACCACTCGAAGGATGCGATGATCGAGGAGTACGGCACAGCCAGTAAGTTGTATCAGCTATCCGGCATCGACGTGTGCGAGATTGCTCTGAACTCTGTGATGATGTCCTCTTTTCCGCTCGAGACCAAAGCGGCTTGGCTTGGTGAATCCTTCATAGAGGAGGGTGTCAGGGGAAATGTGTTTGAGCTTAGCAAAGTTCCAACACCACGTCTGGAACTGCGGCAGTACATGTGGGGGACCGAGCTGCAAACCATCGAGGCGGCAAGTCGAAATGCAAGCGGTAGGGGGTACGTTGCCGGCTTTAGTTTTTCATCAAACCAAACGACGGCGACTGCTGGTCAGAATTCATCAGTTGTGCAGGATCCACATACGAACTTCCCAAGAGTGGTCTTTCAAGGGTTTCGTGAGAGGGATCCCTCACATACGGCGGTGGCACAACTTTTACACAGCGCACTGGAGCTTCGAGCGCAATACATCTCTTCCCATCGTATTGGCGATACTCTCACTGGAAGGATACTGAACAAGCAGACGATTGAGGATGCGTTTCGCCGGGACGACACCTTTGATGAGGACGAGTGGATGTTCAAGACTGTTGATGGTGTTCTTGTACCTCACGAGGTGCACCAGATCCCACGGCTACCGAAAGACATGTTTCACTTTGATGACTTTTGCACACATATACAAGAGCTACGCGCTATTCTTGACAATATCCACGCACGCAATTTTGCAACACGGCGGTTGGATCTTCTAGAGCACAAGTTCATGATGCACCTTGCTCTCAACCGCAGTCTTGAGGCGGGGACCACCGAAAAGAAGGCCTCACAGAACCGTGACTTTTATCAAGCAACAAAGGTGGACAATAACGTCCGCATGGAGACTGGAATGACGGCGCGGCAGTTACTTAACTTCATTGTGTCAAAGGCTAATAATAGCGGAGACGACATTGTGGCGCACCAAGAAGGAAAGGAACCGCAGACACTGCGTCAGCTCCTGCAGGAGTTGCAAATCTCCCCAAACACACTTACTGTGGATGATCTCAATGTTATGGTGGACGCAACACTGGGTGTGGCAAGTGCGCAGTACACGCCTGAAGGTCGTGACGCCTTACTCACATTGCTGCTGAAGACAGACAATCAAATGAAGGGGCGCTACTTTGCGGAACTGACGAAGCTTACTTTCGAAAACTTTAAACATGACCGATTCACATTCACAGAGAACCGACTTCCAATCTACGGTTCAACTGATAAGGAGTGGAGCTTGCTTTCGGACTGGTTTGATACCCATGGCATGGCTTCTGTTCACAACCAGTGGATGGTGCAGGTTCCGCGCAACTACGGCTATCTGCGTAAGCGGGGAAAAGTGCAGAGTTTTTCCGAGTACATTGAAAACATTTTCAAGCCTCTGTGGACCGTATCACTGTATCCAAGTAAGGATCCGCGTCTGTTTCACTTCATTAACCATATTTCTGGTTTTGACAGTGTGGAGGACGAACGTCGACCAGACGCCGGGCTTCATATGGCAACCAAACTTCCACATGAGTGGACCTCAGAGGAAGATCCACCCTATAACTACTACATGTACTACATGTGGGCAAATATTTTCTCATTGAATGAGTTTCGACGTCGCCGAAACTTTTCCACCTTCACGTTTCGCCCAAGCTGTGGCGAAGCTGGGCCAGTTGAGCATCTTATTGGTGGTTTCTTGCTTGCCTATTCAATCAATTATGGTGTCACCCTCGCTGATGATCCAGTGTTGCAGTATCTTTTCTACCTTGCCCGCATCGGGGTGACAGTGAGCCCACTGAGCAACAACACCAAGGTGCTCGGCTACCTCGACAATCCGTTCCCGATTTTTTTTCGTCGTGGTCTTAATGTCTCGCTGAGCACAGACAGCCCTCTCATGTTTCATCATACACAGGAACCTCTCTTGGAGGAGTACTCCATCGCTTCAAAGGTGTGGAAGCTTGGTGCGAATGATATGTGTGAAATTGCGCGTAACAGTGTACTTCTTTCTGGGTTTGACGCTGCATTTAAAAGGGAACGTCTCGGGGACCTTTTTTTTCTCTCAAGCAGCAGAAGTAATGACGCCTCACGCACACACCTTTCGGATATCCGTGTTGCATACCGGTTCGAGACGTATCATACGGAGGTTGCCCAACTAGAACACATTTCTGGTCTCACATTCTCCAAAGCATTCTTCACCCCCAGTGAGGAGAGCGCACGTGAGGCCGAATTTTTTGAGGCCGTACAAAAGAAGAAAGAGGTGCCAATCGGAGGCATCATCGACTCGAGGCCTGAAGAGGTCAACCTTGAGAAGCTACGGCAGCACCGCATTCTGAAACAACAGCAGTTGGAGGAGATCAATAAAACACTCAGGGATTTACAGCAGCAAAACAAGCAACTGTCCGAAAAGCTTGCAGAAGAGCGGGTACGAGATCAACAGGCACAACAACTTCGCCGCCGGGTCATTGAGAAACGGTGGGAAGAAGTGGCTGAGGTTGGGGGAGAGAAGAGCTCAGCAGTGGTGACTGGCGACGATTTGAATTTCGGGCTCCACATTTACCCAACGAGCGCCGAGTCTTCCGCTGATGTGGGTGCGGTGCAAGAAGAGACACCGTTAGAAGCTGACAAAGAGGAGGCGAACAGGTCAACACGGGATCCGAAAAAGGGGACCTTGATCTCTCATTTGCCCTTTTCTTCTTCAGGAGTTCATTATCCAAAAAATGGTGACGGGGAGAATATGGTTGGCGTTCATCCTATCAGTAGCATTAGTGATGGTGGTTCTGTCGCCGCCGCTACGACTACGACTACTACCACGGTAACAGCCGCCGCCGCCACAGCGGCACTGGTGGGCTTATCAGAGAGTATGTGGAGCCGCCACGGCAACGGCAACAGCACCACTGCTTCTAATCCAGACGTAAAGAACGCTTATGTGACAAGCAGCGGGCTAGTACTCCCGCCAATTATCTCATTTCCTCCCTCGTATCAAGTCACAAACAACTGCAAAAACAAGGTAGAGAACAACAGCTCTCTAGTGATGCGACCGCCAACACCACCGCAGCGAATTTTACAGACAACGGCAACGAGAGTGTTGCCAGACTCCTCACTGAAGGAGAAAGATTTTGGTTTGTTTGGTAATCATGAAGGGGCATCGGTGAGCGCTGATGATGAGCGCAAGTGCCATGGATCTCGGTGATATTTATATCTTTTCGCTTTCTTCGTGCGCACCTCTATTTTGCATTTGACTCGTGTTCGCGCATGTACGTAGTTCATTTCTCCCCTCTCATATATATATATATATATATATACGCAGGTGATTTCTTCTTGCCTTTATGTACATTTACCAATGGAATAACAGATGGTGTAATCAGGTGACGGTTTTATTTCCGTCGATTTGTGTTGGGGGAGTTGGGTGGAGGGATACCGCACTGCAATACTGGCGAGATCGCATATCACTCTACCTTTCTTGTTTCCTCTTTTCGCTGGTACTGGGAGGCCCTCTCCTTCGTATCGTCGCCAGTGGGGCAATACAGTGATACATCAACAACCACAACAAGTAGTTGTTGAACGTAAATTGAACAAGAAGCTGTTTAAAGAGATAGTGAAGGTGATAGCATACTGACACACGCACGTGTTATATATATCGGAAGGCGAGCGTCCGCGCTGGTGGTAGAAAAATGCAGCGCTCAAACGTCGTTCTAGGTCTTCCAGTCCTGCGTGCTGTTGCCGCTTCGGGATGGCGCTACCACAGCCAGGGCAAGCCGGAAAAGGTTTTGCAATACGAGCGTTACCGCGTCCCCTTTAACCGTAGTAGCTCGCAGGTGGTGGTGAAGATGCTCGCAGCGCCAGTACACAGGCATGACAGGAATATGATCGCGGGGCATCACGGGCCTATTAAGCCGCAGGGGTTTCCACAGGTGGCAGGTGTCGAAGGTGTCGGGGTTGTGGAGGAGGTGGGTACTGGCGCCACGCTTTCGCTGCAGGAAGGAGACCTTGTGTGGGTCAACAACCCGTCCGTTGGCACATGGGCGACACACATCGTGACTGAGGCAGAGAATTTGGACGTTGTTCCGAACCGGACGGATGTCGATGTGGAGTACCTTGCTTCCTTGTCACTCTTCCACACTGCGTATCATCTCACAAACAGCTTTGTCAATCTGCAGCCAAATGATGTTGTGCTGCAAACCGGCGCTTCTTCCTCTGTTGCACAGATATGCCAGGGTTACATACGTGCACGTGGTGCAAAGCTCTTTCAAACAATGCAGCTTGGTCGAACCGAGCATGCACATCTGGTAGCCTTTTTCAAGATGCGCGGGGCTTTCGCTGTTGTTCCATATAACTATGTGCGCACCAACTATATGCGTCGTCTTCTCTCTGATGTGCCGCAACCAAAACTTTTGCTGAACCACATGTGCGGCAACTACGCCTCTAGCCTTGTGAATCTTCTTGGAGATGGTGGTGTTTGTGTGACATACGGAAGTACAAGTGGGAAACCCTTACAGATTGCTAACATGGATGTGATTGCACGTGGTATTCAGTTTAAAGGGTTTTTCTTGCCGAACTGGATACACAGTCACACACGTGAAGCCCGCATGCGTGTTCACCAGAATGTTGTAGAGAGTATGACAATCTCGCAAGGTCATGGCATATTCCGTGCGCAGCGCTTTAAAATGGATAGTGATAGTCCGTTTGCCTTCAGCAATGCCTGGGACGCCCCGCTCGGAAGTCGAAAGCCAATTCTCCGCATGGTCGGTGAATACGGTGAATGGCGTCGCCCACGCTCGGATCAAGCAGCGTGGAATATTGGCCGTGCTGTCTGGGATGACTTGCTGCAACAGATGTGGGAGAGCGCCGGCACGACGGAGAACCCACAGTCGATGAAGTACTATACTCCATTCAATGACATTTACTCCCATCTTCACGACGCGAAGCAGACGAAGGAGATGGGCCATCGTGATGTGTTCTTTCGCCGTCCAAACGCCCCTCGCCACAACGCAGCAGAGAAGGTGTGAACAGGAGTACACGTGATGCTGAGCGAACGAGTGTGAGTGGATATACACATGTGCACAAGCTACTGAATGCAGCATCTAAAGTAGTATGAAAGAGGTATGTTGAGTGGTTATCTTGCAATAGAAGAATTCCGGGGTAGGGGGTAGGGGGTATGTGATGGGGATGAGGGGAGGGTGATCTAGTGTGCGTTAGAAGAATAGTAGCGGTAGTGATCACATGTGTTTGTGTGTGAGCGAAGGAACTGCACAGGTGACTTGCCAGTGGTTGAAAGACGCAGCATCAAGTGGATGTATTGCGCTTTTTTTTTTCTTGTCTTTTCTTTGTTTCTCCTCCTTCACATGGGCAGAGGTGTGGTGCGCGACGCAGGCGTCAGACGCAAGGCGTCACTTTGCTTAACAGGAGAAGAAAAGAAAGGTGGTTAGATGATGGCTGCCAGTAGTAGTGCCGCTGTTTGTGTGCGCCCCATCGTGCGGAACGCTGCATCCTTAGTTTTTTTCATGTCGTCGTTAGGGCGTTTTCCGCTGAGCACCACGCGACGCTTTCAGGCCAGCGATCAGTTTCACCGTTACCTGCACAACCCCCATATTGTGCAGCCAGATGGTGTGGACTCACTCCCGCGTACAAAGGGTGATCAGCAGCAGTGGCTCAACACCGAACAGTGGGACGGTTACAGCGAGACGTACCTTCAGCAGCACATGCAATACCCACCCACCAACGAACACCCTAATGCGCAGCTCAACTTTAAACACAAACTGCTGAACAACTGCCTGAAAAGTTGCTACGAGTACTATGGGGCACTTGCCGAAGAGATGCAGCTGCTTCATGACGACCCCCTTCATCCCCGCTTTCACGAGAAAATTGCTCATGTGAAAAAGAACCGTGAAAAGATTGCCGCAGAATTGGATTCTGTGTACGCTAATTTGCATCCCACTGTAAAGTCGCTGTACGATGCGTATTTGGTTCGTCGGTACTATCACCTTGGGGACTGGATTGAGCACGTCGAACGAAAGCGACATAGCGTGCTTTGCCGCCTGTCACCAGAGTACATCCGAGAAGCTGAGCGTGCGAGAGGTGTGGCTTCACACTTTTTGCATCGACTTAAGCAGCTTGAATCGGCCTTTATACAAAACCCAATGTTAGGGCTGCTTGACGACTCGGATGGCGGACAGTACACGCATGATGAGTTGGTGATGCTGCGGCAGAAGGTGGCGTATTTCCGGAACATGCGTCAGCTAGGTGCCAACCAGCAGGATGCGGACGTTCATACTCACTAGTGCAAATGACGCAATATGGGGAGGAAACATGAGGGAGAACGTCTGAGACACCACTTGGAAATGAAGAAAAAAGAAAGAAAAGGGTCTGATGCTCTTTCCGATTTTGTTTATGTGTTTACTTTTATTTTCGTGCTTTCCATTCCATCTTTTTCCGCCATTTCGGCTGAAGCGAGGTGTGCAACAACTCATACAGAGCCCTCCTTTTCATTTATCCCTTTGCTTTCTTTCTTCTTTTCTCTGTTCATTCCTTTTCCTAGGCGTTGCAGAAGATTGGCAACTGGAAAAACAACAACAGCAAGAACAAAAAGTGTATACACATACATATATCTAAGGTGTGTGTGTGGGTGGGTGGGTTAGGGTCGGGTGGTGGTAAGGATGAACGCACCCCGTCGTGTAGCTACACTCGTGCAGTTCTCTGGCTCGTACTTAAACGCGGCGTGGACACGGAAATTTATTCTCGGTTCATTACTGCAGCGCTACGACCCTCCTTGCGTAGTTGACAAGAGAGGCATCGCATCCCCTTCGGCGTTTCCCACATCCTCTTTGGAAGAGGGGCGTGAAACTGCCACTCTGGATAAGGAATTGTTGCGCCTGCAGCGCATGCTCTCCGGCGCTTGGTCACTGCCGGTGCGGCCTCTCGATGCGGTGAGTGAGGCTCGTATTTTTCGCCTTCTCGCACGATACGCGGCAGGTGAGGGTGTGCTACCCACTGAGGCTCTGGAAGAGTTGAATCGTGTGCTTGCTTGGATTCGTGGCGCACCGAAGAGTGTTGAGGCACCGCAAGACATGGAGCGCCTCTTACAGGCGCTGCGGTACGTGGAACCTGGTGACAACTTGCGACGTGTTGCATTCGCTGGGGAGCTCTTTTACCCCCCCAGTGCACTGTCGTACATGCAGGCTCACTTAAGCGATGACATTAGTCGGGATGGGGGTGACCCGTTTGATTGTTTGCGTGTACATGTTGACGAGCCGGCTTACGCGATTGATTCTGCCACCACGTCGGAGGTAGACGATGCTATCGGCATTCATATTAACCCATCAACAGGTGAAGAATATTTTGTAGTGTACGTCTCTGACGCAACTGTGTATTGTCCATTTGATAGTCCACTAGAGCAAGTCACTGCGCGGCTGCTCACAACAACATCGTACCTTCCAGAGGGTGTCTTCTTCATGCTCCCGAAACCAATCGTGGAGGCGGCGACGTTGCGTGAAGATCGTCCTTGCCGCACGTTTAATATCCGCTTCCAGATCGATGAAGCAACAGGTGAGCTAAAGAACTACAGTGTCAGTGTTGGATGGTTGCGACAGCTTCGCCGCATCACTTACGACGAGGTGCAGGCGCTTTATGAAGCTGAGAACACGAGACAGAACGAGGGAGCTGGTGAATATGATGAAAAGGATGTGGATGCGTCGACGGTTCAACCCTCCTGGATGACGGTTTCCGATATTTGTGCACTCCGTCGCATTCATCGCGCAGCCCGGCAGCGGTTTGAGGCGCGACAACTGCGCTCTGGCGCGCGCTTCATTGATGCACACCTACCAGACCCGCTTATCAAGGTTTCTGCAGGGGCGCGCGTTGTATCGGTTGAAGACCAAATTATTGCCACTAAAGACGCTCGTCTAGCAGTCGCGGAGATGATGATCGCCGCCAATGAGGTATGCTCTCGTGTTGCACAGGCGAATCATCTTTCAATTCCATACCGGGGGACACGAAGCCCCTCAATGGATCATAAAGTAGCGCGCTTGTACACAGAACCGCAGGGTGTTTCTGTGGCTGAGTCACTTGACCCGCATTATGTATACTTTGCGGAGGCGATGCAACATGCGATTCGTCAGCTAACGTCTGTTACACGCGCGGTCTATTTCCACACTCCAATCTATCATGCTGGGCTAGACACACATAACTACACTCACAGTACGAGTCCGCTTCGTCGCTATGCGGACATGTTAGTACATCATCAGCTAAAGGTGTGGTTGTGGCACACTGCGCGGCGCTGCAGCAGTACGGTATCGCCCATGCGACGTCAGATGGCGATGGTTGAGCAGCCCATTGCGGAGCACTCTATGGCGACCCTGTGTTCTATGATAAGCAACAAGCAGGAACAGTCAAGCCTTCTTCAGGATAGCAGCCAACGCTACTGGTTGCTGCGGTACATTGAACAGAATATTCTCAGTAAGAACCCAAATTACCGTTTTGTTTGCCTGGTCGGCGACACTCGTGGGGTGGAGAGTGCGCCAGAGTACGCACGTTTTGCGGAATATTTACCTACTGTTAATGACAAGGGGGTTTTAAACGAGCATGTCCCTTTATCTGGGATGAGGTTGGGTATGCAACGCACTGTGCCGTTTATGGGTCGGTGGCAGCAGCGAAAGCATGAGTACCTGTATGTGTCAGACATCTACATTCCTGAACTACAGTTCGCTCATGTGGTGCTACACAGTCTGCCAGATGTTGTCATTGGGGCAGTTGTAGAGTGCGAGGTGCTTGTGGTGCGTCCAACACAGGGATATCTCGTGCTGACGGTGGTAAAAGTATGGAAAGGTGGGGACGAGCGGCAGTTTGAATCCGTGTGGAAGAGGGCATTGCTTCCATCCCTGGACTCTTGAGCGGGTAGCACATTTGGAGAAGGTGCGGGTGCGGGGTGCAGCACTGGCTTTTTTTGTTGCCTGATCTCAGGTCGCCGTACCCAATTCTTTTACTGTGTTTCCGCCTGTCTCTGTTTTGTGATCAGTTCGAAGGAAGCCCGATGGGAACAATGCTGTATCTCCTTCATGTACTGCTGCGGGTTATTCCTTACATTTTATTAATAATAATTATTATTATTGAGAGCCTGCGATAGGAATATGGTCTCCACTCTTGCCATATCATCTCAGGCCAAGGGATGAAATGAACATGAAATGCCTTTATTGTTTCCACTATTTGGCTTGTCGGAAAAGACGTAAGTTCTGAAAGTACCCACCCCACTCAACCCTCACCGCCCTTCGCGCTGGAGTCAGTTTAAAAGGTGCTTTCAGCGTCTTCCTTTTCGTCAGCAGTAAAAGTGATTGTAGACGACAATAGTTCTTTCAGACTCTCATGCGGTTTTCTTTTTTCGATACCCCATTGACACCATAAATGTAGCACTGGGCACTAACACGAAGTTTTCCCTTATCTTCTAAGTGGGAGAAAAGTGCAAGACGTAGACGATTCCTATTGAAAGGAAGATACATGGGCTCCTTTTTCAGCAGCTTCTGGTCCTTTTTTAGCCCAACTCGCCGCTACAAGTTACTGATCCTTGGCCTTAATAACGCTGGTAAGACCTCTATCTTGTACCATCTGCAGCTCGGCCACGCTATTTCGACGCAACCAACGCTGGGTGGTAATGAGGAGCAGTTGAGCATTCCGCACGGCACAAGCGGCAATACGATTGAGGTCACCTGTTGGGATCTTGGAGGGCAAGAACAGTTACGTGACTCGTGGGGTTTGTACTACAGCCAAGCAGACGCCGTTATATTTGTTGTGGACGCCGCCGACCCGGGCCGATTCTTGAAGGCGCAGAAAGTGTTGCAGGGACTCCTGACTAACGAGCCGCAGCTTCAGCATGCGGTGCTGCTGGTGCTAGCAAACAAGCAGGATATTCACGGCGCAGTCAGGCCTACAGAGTTGATCGAAGCTCTTGATTTGGGGGCAGTTAGAGACCGAACGTGGACTCTCATGGGGTGCAGCGCGACGACTGGTGAGTCACTGCGGGAAGCAATGGCTTGGGTTGCGCAGAAGGTGACAGACCAAACCCTTGCTGCTTGACATGGCAGAACCACAATGTGGAGAAAATTCAAATATATATATATATATATATATACATGGTTCTTTCTTTTGTGTGTGTGTGTGTGCGTGTTTATGCGCATCTACGTGTCTTTAACCACTACTGCTGTTTAACTGGCGAACGGAACCATGAGTAAAATGAGGGAAACGAAAGAAGCAAAGAATTCTCTTTGGCGCCAACCCTGTTATTCTCTTTTTTTTTTTTCCTCTGCATACCCACCGCCCCCCCTTTTTTTTAAAAAAAAAGACTTTTCCTTTGCAAGTGTGTCGGTGGATAGAGGCGGGCATTATTAGTGCAGGGTGATGAAGTGGTCAAAGAAACGAGGGGATAGCCCGGTGCCTCCCACACGTCTCACGACTATTCCAGCCAATGATTGGTGGGTTGCTGATAGACGTACCGAAAACGACTTCCGTGTGGTATCACCTTCTTCAACAAGGGCGGTGATGGCGCAATGCTATTCCGACTCATGTAAACCACTGCAGCACAGCGCGCTCTCATTTTCGCATGATACAGAGAAAGAAAAACCCTGCGGTGCGAGGGAGTCTCACGCCACGGGCGGCCTACTGTCACCAGTGGGAGCTGCCGCTTCTTCAGTAGTGACTGAAGGCAGTGACTGCCTCTCATGGCAGCAGGTTTTTCTGCCTTGCGTGAATGAGAATGAATGTTCAAGGCTGTCATCATCACAACACCTCAAGTGTGGCCTGATGGATGGGAACTCCGCTAAAATGTCACCCACCGCCCTCAACCAGGAGGCCACGTGTCACGACATCCTCTCTCCAACTACAATGGCTACTTCTTCGTCCGATCATATCCGCGCTCTTATTCAAGTGATAGGTGGACTGACACAAGCAGTCTTGCAGCTTACGAGCACGACACAAGATCTTCAGCTCGCCCTTCTTCAGGGGACGGGTGCGACACACGTGAGCAGGCAATGCAATATGTCTGCTCTTTTTGACATCAGTGAATCGAATAAAGGTCCGAGGATAAAAACCCCACCTCAACAGAAACACAAAAGCGTTGAGGAGCCCTTGTTTTCTAGATGTGAGAACAGCCCCTCTCACTGTGCCACTGATCGCTCACCCACATCCGCTGCCGCACCTCTCCATTTAAGGAGCTTCTCAGCCGAGCTTGACTCATGGATCGTAGACGCCGTGGCGGGAGGTCTGCAGGAGCTTGCAGCAATCCCGTCGTTTGTCCCGTCTAGGCATTGTCTTAAAGATGAAAAAACACGCCGTTGCCATCCTCTGCCTGATGCTCAATGAAAAATTGTGCCTCTGGAAAGGATATGTTTTCTCCTCTTGTTTCTTTCCCTTCTCCATTTTACTCGTACTTTTTCTCCCTTTTTTTTTCTTGAGAGGGGCTATGTTGCAAACGTATGCATATCTTTATATTTTCTTGTCCTGGTGCTCATTTCATTTTTTTTTTCTTTCATGTCTACTTGCTTTTTATATTAGTTCTTCTCTTTTCATCCACTAGCCTCAAGCAGCACCTGTTGCAGGAGCATCGAGGAGGAGAAACGGCTGGGAAGCAGGCGGTGGGGCCATAGGATTGACGCTTGTTGGTTTTAGTTGGGGGAAAAGGGTGGAGATCACCGGCAACAGAAGCAGGGGAAGCGACAATTAACCAAATAGGTGTTGATAGTGTCTAGTTCTTTTTTTTTTTCTTGCCTTTTCTCTGTTGTCGTTAGTTTTATTTCTGAACGCGTAATCAGTGACGAACGCACGGGCGCACCAGACGAAAGAAGGGGTGGAGAAAATGCAGTTTGATGAGTCTTCAGGCATTGTCTGTTTTGGGGCATCTATAGCAGGCTCCAACTCCAGTTTACTCCATCGTGGTGGTGGCGGTGCTGGCCACACCCCAACACTCGCGCTAGCGCCGACAGTCGGAAGCCGTGTTGTACTTACATCGAAGGAAAGTGATCACGACACATATATTTGGGAGGACAGAGAAATGGATATGATATACCTACGTTGCGTGGCGCAACACAATTTAATCGGCGATGTGGTGCGCGAGACGGATACGCAATTTCTGGTGCGTTTTGACATTCCCCATTGCTATCTTCCCTTTAAAATTTGTGATCGCGCATCGCCACATGACGGTGATTCTGGGAGGCAACATTGTAGCGAGGATGAAGAGGAGGAGGATGTGGAAGTTAAGGACAGTGACATCAATGAGGAAAGCGATGACGGGAGGGATGAGGAGAGGGTGGAAGAGGAGCGGGGGGAAATCGAATCGGATGCTGGCAGGCGGGGTGGTGTGGGGCGTATCAGCATGGTGCGTGACGACGTTGATGTGGAGAGTGACGCTGACCTGTCCAAAACTTCCTACTTCGCTGCTGGTATTGTGCCGGTTCTGACACTTCCACAGGACTGTCTCTCAATACCCACACCGCGTAGCAGAGCGAAGGTCCTGTGCCAAACCGGCAAATCACGCGCGACATTTCGCTCTGCCGACACAGACGGCATCTCTGCCGTATTGTCATCACCAGGACCCCGCCTCTCAGGGTCCAACCACTTACATTCTATCGGTACTACGATGGTGCAGAATACCGTACTTGCGAACGACCGATACCCGAATGTGCTGCATGTTTCTCTTTCCATCTCCAAGCGCTGCTGTATCTCACTGCTGCAACATTTGCTGGAGCAGCACGAAAAGCTTAGTAGCGTGGTTTCAGCCGTTGGGTGCCGTGATTTCAAGATGGCCGCCCAGCACATCATGGAGGTCATTGAGGCTCAACAAGTTTTGGCAAAAAAGCGCAATGATGATTTTAAAAAAACGATTGATTCACGGCGGCCGTCACTGGCATGGATGCAAGTTAATTCACAGGTGGTGTTGCAGACTGATGTAGGCCGTTCCGTGGATGGCATGACTGAGGACCGGCGATCCCGTCACCTCAAGGTCCTTCGGATCAACAGGGAGGATATATCGCGCGTTGAACTCGAACGTTTGTCCTCGAGCAACCGAAACGAAGAGGAGAGGCAACCAAGTAGTGGTGACAGCAGAAACACAAATCTAAAAGGAGAAGCAAGTGTTATCAATTCACAAAAAGCTGAGGCGACAAAAGAAAATTCTGCTGGGTGTGAAAAAGTTCAGACAGTACCATTTTTGTGGAGTTACAGAAATATAAAAAAGGAACTCGCCACTCTCTTTGCCTTGCTGAGCTTTGTGCACTTCAACGACGGCCAGTTTCATCAGTCTCTTGAGGATGCAGAGGCGGCATTGGGCCACGATGGTACGTGTGTAGAGGCATACACGCGTGTACTGGCTGTTTTCATGGCTCTTGGCTCTGAACGGGAAGCCCTTGTGACGGCGACAACCGCAACGCGGCGGTGTTTCGCCCTTAGCCCACAATTTCTGCGTTTGTCTCGTGTAGTGTATGTTTCTGCCTTCTATCGTAGAAATCTTGTGGAACAGAGTGGGGCCTATGTTCTTCCACGTATTCGTCATTCTGGATGCCTCGGTGAGATAGGCTCAGTGCTGGAGGTGGCAACATTGCCCAAGGTTCACCGCTCCAATCGCCATCTGACGGCGGTTCGTGTGCAGAAGTTTAGTTATTCCTGCACAGCACCTATGTCGACCGTGCATGTCGATCCGATAGCCTTGCGGAGACTCCTCCCAGGGTCATCTCCACCGATGGATTACTTCTCACGCAGCCAGCGAGCCCGTGCCGCCCGTGGCTTTGAAGCAGGTGAAGTTGTCTTTTGTGAGGAAGTATCCCTGCAGATATTGCTGTGGTCTTATATTGCCCTTGATCACGATGAGACTGCAGTGACATCTTTCTCGTTTCCCCCTGAAGAAGGCGACCAAAACGCTAGAGCATGGACATCGGGTCGGTTGCGATTCTGTGCTTACTGTGGCTACCCACTTGTGTCAAAGTCAGTGCTGCTGGAGGAGGTTTGTGAGAGGATCTCTAAAGCGGTATCTGAACGACTTCGATGGAGTTTCAGCGGAAGGGAAGCAGTAGAGTGTGCGGCGGGATGTGGTGAGCGCTACTGTGGTGAGGTGTGTCGCAACCGTGCGGCGGTGGAGTATCATGCAGTAGAGTGTAACCTTTTCCCACTAGACTATGGAAATAGAAATCAACAGTATTATCATTCACAGGCCATTGTGGGTGGGGAGACAACGGCAAAGTTAAGTCTTGGCGCGGTGGACAGCTGCGGTCGCCTTGATGAATTTTTCCCCCATGCCACAGTGCCGTTCGATCGTCCAAGCGTTCGGCGACTGCTCAGTATTCGCCGTTACCAAAAGCGCAGTGGCTGCTCTGACAGTGAGGTATTACCTGCGGAAGCGCATTCTCAAGAGCCACAGTACGACACTACTGTGTTGTCCAAAACGGGTATAATGGAGGGAGAACGCGAGTGTCAACACTCGTGTTCGCTTGAGACATGTCGCACAGTAGTTCAAGGCATCCGTAATGGTTTCAAACACTACTATGCAGGAGTCCAAACGCTCATTCTTGACAATCAATCGAGTGCCGTTGCTACAGCACTTCTTATCGCAGGCCGTCTCATAGCACATATGTTGTCTGTTTTTCTTCCTCCTGCCGCACTAAAAGGTCCCAATGAGACATGCGATGCAGACGGTATTACCTTATCTGAAAACGACAGCCGTGAGCGCTCTACACATATAAAGGAAATTATTAGCCGCTACGCGTCGAGAGGCTTTACCAGCAGTGGCACATCGCCTTCAGATCGCTACGATGCACATGGTCTTGGTTTGGCTGAAGAGGTACTGCACCAAATTCGTGTGCCATTTTTTGCTGACACGAACCTTGTTCAGCCTACTAGAGTATGGGAACTCTTGGATGAGAACCCAACTGAAGAAAATAACAACAAGGAAGACATCTCTACGGCGACGGGGGCACCAACACGGAGCATCCGATATGGCTTTGAGCGTCTGGCAGAGCTGCTGCGTGTGATCCATAATTTTATTCGAGAAAATATATGCGACGAGCCTGTAGCATTTAGCATTCCAGTCACCTCTAATTTCGGAAAGAGTTCTGCATCCGGATGCAGTGGTAGCGGGGTGTGGACGAAGATTTATTCAGATGAGTCGAGGGCAAAAAGGTCGTGCGGTAGCAGTCAGCACTTCACGTTTCACTCAAACCTGTCCGCGGAGGTTGGGTCCCTCGCAGTGTGGTTGAAGGAGGAACATAACGAGTTACCATCGCATTTGTCGAACCGTCTTTTTGTCTGGACCTTTGGGCGGTTGTTGGGCTTCCTTGGAAAGCGGCGCTTCATGGAACAATTGTGGGACTTCTGTCTTTCCAGCTACTGTGTGGTGCCAAAATGCGTCCTTACGTTCGGCTTGGGGGACAACATCCCTGAGCATCAACGCAAAGGATGGGAGTATATTTGCCGTCAGTACACTGTCTCCGTTGCGGTAATGGGCCCGCTGTTAAGCGTTGTGTCGGATCTTTCTGCGCTCGGAGGTGATGTGTGCTCTCGCTTTTTCTGTGACTCGGCAACAAGGGGCCCACAGAACCCACTTTTCATCCGAAAATCAGATTCACCGGGGGCATCGGTGCTCTCCATCAACTCCTGTACTCACGAGGCTGATGACACGCACACGTGGGGAAATACTTTTAGCATGAGCAGCAACGACAGCAGGGTTTCGTCGCATTTTCCGGTGGAAACGATGACGGTAGGAAATTTGGAAACGCGCGCCTACTGTGTCTTTAATCGCTCTGGGGTGCGTTATGTAACGATGAGGGCGCGACGTTCGATTCCCGTGGGCGAAGAGCTGCGCCATGAATCTAGATTTCTGTAGGATGTGTGAAGGAAGTGATTGGCACTACTCTCCACCGACACACTTTATGTCTGCACCATTTTGCATTCATACAACCAGTACGACACGCAATGGGGCGATTTTCATTTCTCCCCCTTTTTTTTTTTGTTTGATCTGCAATAAAACAAAGTGTTGCATGCGTAGAAAAGCGTTGCTTGACAGTAGAGAGGCAGTGATTTCACATTCTTTCGTACGTTTGCTCTTGTGTGTTTCAACGCAAGCCTGTCTGCATGTAAATGTACCGGCGTGCTTTGCCACGCTTTCCCCCGTTTTATTTTTAAAGTCGTTTACCCCTCTTTTTTAAATTATTATTATAATTATCCTCTTCTACTTTTACGAGCCTGCCGATCTTTTTTTTTTCTCTTTTTCTTCCCTCAGCGGCAGCAGCAATGCCTCGTATTTTCACTCTCAGGATTGATGAATGAGAGATGAGAAACAAACGACTGCTCCCATCCGCAGACAGCTGCAGTCATTCGTCATCTAAATACACACACGCGAGAGTAAACAGTTAAAATACAAGAGAACACAAAACAACAACAACAAGCAAAAAAAAATATAAGTAAATCTATATGTATTCATTGCCCTTACTATTTTAATCTCTCTGCAGAACAGTGCAGCAGCTTGCTTACAGAACATGTAACATAGGTGTGTCACTCAAGACACCATCAATTACTTCCTATCCCTGCTTTTCACCAACAGTTCAATACCCACCGAAACGCATGTCAAACCAAGTGCATTAGACTCACGTGCACAAAACACAAGAATACCCCTCCCCCCCCCCCCCCCAAAAAAAAAAAGAGTCAAAAGAAATTGTTTTAATGTATATTAAAACAGGTTGTATCCCACTGTACATTCTGTTTTGTATGTAGTGTCATCAGTGCGACATCCTTTCCTTTCTTTCCCTTCTTTGTGAGACTGCTGGTCACGTAGCTGTGGATTAAATGCGAAGGAAGAACAGCTGCACTCTTTTTTTTCCTGCTGAAATCTCAGCGAGGGTACGGAGAACGAGTCGAAGACGGACTTCTCTGTGTTCGCGCGTCGTAGCCGCATGGATGATCTTCGTGCTTACTCTTTTATTCTGGTCTGAATCGACAAGTGAACGAGTGCATGAGACATGGAATGCGACACCGGTGGGGCGCTTTGCACTTTCTTCTGATGAGAATGAGCCTGATCTTGTTCCGTTGTTGCGGACCGTCCTCCAGGCGATGGCACGCAACAGCACCAAGCTGGAGAATAGCGTCTGTAGCCGCCTTGTGGCTCCCGAGGGGGAAACGTTGCAGTTAACGCCAATGTGTGCGGTGGGCGGCACCACTGGGCGCCTTGTCAAGCCGCGTTGTGTGAGCCAAGAGTTGTTTTCCGGGAGTACGGGTACTGACGAAGGGGCTACCCGTGCAGCGTGTGTGAAGAGGGGTTATCAGCGCAAGTGCTACGTGAAGAATATTGTCTTTCGCGGAGGCACATTTTACACCCTCACCGGAAAGGAGTTGGGAATGCCACATACGCTATTCGCTGCGGACGATCTGTCGGAGACACTGGCGAGGTACCACCATTATTACGGGAATCGAGTGCGCAGGGTTTCGCCGGAGGCCATGGGAGGGTCTTGGCCCTTGAGCTATTGCAGGTACGTGGTGACTGCGCCGGTGGTGTTCATGCATCGCACGAGTGGTCACTCGACATATCACTTGTGGGTGAATAATCTTGGGCCGCTGTTCGACACACTACGTGACAATTTCGGGTATGAGGGCATCGGGGGTGGGAAGGGTGTCTTCGGCGGGGAAACACCGGTAATCATTGCGGTTGACAAACCGCACCACGGCAGTGGGGATTATTTGCTAGATACACTTTTGCAGTACTTCACAGATTTCCCGATTCTCAGAGCTGCTGAGTTCACCGAATCCACCTGTTTCACCAGGGCGATAATCGGCATCAGCTCCTCCAGCTTCGACCAGGCAACCATGCGGCAGCAACTGCTTCAATATGTGGCGCTGCAGGAGCGCCTCAAGCAGCTACTCTTGCTGGGTGTCGGCATGGGGGAGTACGCTTCCGCCATACCCAGGGACTGCACAACAATACTACGGCGCCTGATGTCAGGTAACGGTGGGTCTGTTGCAGCCGTTGTCGACCGGTGGTTTGCTTGGAGCCTTCGGCGTTGGCAGAAGCTGCCGCGCATACCTAATGTGCTCTACCTCAGTCGCAATCACCCCAACAGAACTCGCGGACGGAAGGTAGTGAATGAGGCAGATGTTTTCCCCGCTTTCGAGAGTGCAGTGCGTGCTTTGACAGGCGGGACGGTCCAGCGTCTCTTTTTAGAGGAGATGCCCTACATCGATCAGATCATGAAAATGTCGAGGACAAACATACTCATCGCCGCCCATGGTGGTGGCATCGCCAACTGCGTTTGGATGCCACCAGGTTCTGTGGTCATGGAGTTTGTCGCCCCCGCTGGGGCAACCCTCCTGAGGATGTACAAACGGTTATGTAACAGAGTGGCTGGGAGCGGTGTGCAGTCTATTAAGCACATCCCATTTCTTGCTGAGCAGGATCCGGCGGAGCGTGAGCCAGGTTTTGAGGCTGCGAAGAGCGAATGGAGAACCAATAAGAGGCTTTTTAGCAACATGTTGATGCCACCTGAAAGGCTTATTGAGTACTTCACGAAGGCTCTGGAATTGTACCGGGCGGCGTGGCTGGCAGCGGGGAGTCGCGAATGAGGAGCAGCTTGGGCCAGCTGCAGAAGTCTGCATCGTAGTTTGCCGTGCGGGCAAGCTGACTGCTGATCTCGTGTGCGTGTGTGTGTGTGTGTGTTGGGGAGATGGGTGTAGTACATCTTCTGCAGTGTAGGCCTCCATTGATATTTCGCTCCTCTTTCATCCTTGCTTTCTTCCTTTCTTTCGCTAGGAAAGAGCGATGGCTCCTGACACTTCGTTGCTTCAACGGAGGAAGCTCATCAAGGGAACAAATGTTATTGTTCAGAAAAGTGCCCCTCACAATGTGCAGGATGAGCCGCGCACGCTGTTACGCTCGATTTCTGCTGATGACAAGAACGAGGTGGCGTGGTGGAGCCACACGCTTCGGCCGGAGAGAAATCTCATTCACCCATCCGACGCGTTTCTGCATAGTATCAAAGCTCTGCGGCCTGCCGCACGATTCAACACGTTTGATCCCCGAAAGGCGCGACTCCGACGCTTGGTTAAGCAGGAGATGGACAAGCGGAAATTCCTCGAGCGTCGAAAGAGGGAGGTGGCGCCAACAGCGGCCATGAAGGCTTCTGCCAACCCACACAAGGTCCCACGTGCAGGTGGCCGTGCCCTGGCGCACGAGGTCCGGTTTCTTTCCTCCGGGAAGAAGCTGTCGAAAAAGGATGTCGCTGGTGGGACAGGAAAGCCATATTTTCATAAATGGAAGAAACAAAAACTTCTGCGGATCGGAAAGGGTCTGTAGTGGGGCAATACCGTCGTCTCTTCCATGTCACGGCTCATTGACTGGTCGGGCAGTGGCGGCGATGATGTTGCGACGAAGGATGCGAGTAAAAGTAACTAAACTGGCACTGGTGAGGGTACCCCTTTTTCTTTTCTTTTTTTCTTTGCTGTGCTCTAGCTGGTGCCAATGCTTCACGTCTTTTTTTTTTTTGTTGGTTCTCGTTTGCCATAGGCCTGTGTGCAAGGGTTCGTGGCAGGGACACGGTTCATTCACATGACGAGTTGTTGCTTGAGGCGTTTTTGGCCACACGCAACTGCATCATGCCCTTGGGTGCCGCCAAAGTTGTTTTCCTTTCGGTGGAAGTCGTATGTGCTGAAATTTCTTCGTGGGCAGTTGCCAGAGGATCTAAAGGATCTCAATGGGGCCCTCGGGTGTCTGTACGGGGCTCTTCCCGACGTGGACGAGTTTGGCCAGTTTGTGATTTCTCCTGAAGTGGTGGACTCCTTTCACCAACTGGGCTACGTCAAGTTGCCACGACCCGTGCTTGACGCGCAGCAGGTGGACAAACTGGCCGACGAGGTGGACGAACTCGCCAACAATGTCGAGCACCACCCCAAGACAGAGAAGCTATACGCCACTTCGCTGGCGGACCTGACTGGCGGGCCGCTTTTCTACTGCCAAGGGCAGTGGCGAGCGGCGTGGGGAATGCATGATCTCATTTATCTTCCCACTCTCACCGTGGCTGCTTCCCAGATTCTCGGCAATTCGCTTGTTCGGCTGTGGTACGACGAGGTGTTTATGAAGGAAGCGCGTAGTGGGCCATGCATTCCCTGGCAACAGAACTACGCACGTTGGCAGCACACTAGACCAATCAACCATGTGACCGTCATGGTCGCCCTGGACACGATGAATAAAGACCGTGGTGCCCCATGCCTCGTGCCTGGGAGCCACCGTTGGAGGGATGGAGGCTTGCTGCCCCCCGTCCCTTATGACCCCTCCCGGGGTGAGGCGCAGCAGTTGAACACCATATGGGAGATCATCAACGAGGAAGAGGGTGAAATGCTTATGGACACGCCCCCCGTCACAGTGGAACTTAAGCGTGGGGAGGCGCTTTTGATACACCCGTTGGCGCTCTTTGCCACACACGGGAACCGCTCATTGGACGCCGTGCGATGCTGCCTAATTCACTACATGGGGGAAAAGACGTACGCCGCCCAAAATGGTCCGCTCCTCCCTCACACCACAAAATTTCAGGCGGGGGCTGCAATACAAGGGCCGTTTTACCCCGTTGTATTTGACCCAGCAATGACCGAAGAGCTTACGCTGCTTCCCGGAAACCCCACATTCCATAACACTGGCGGCGGGCCAGCACAACATGGAAGCAACACCCACCACACCTTAAACACGTAAAGGGCAAAAGCAGGATGCAAAACAGTATCCACAAAAAGAAAAGTGATATTGCACTTTCAGGATGGAAAGTGTGAAAGTTGCGGATTGACGTGTTTGTGTGCGTCCTTCTCTTTGTGTTGGTTTGTGAGG
>JASANU010000815.1:0-66314 GCA_030849675.1 Trypanosoma platydactyli | reverse complement strand
TGAAGCCTGTTGAGCGGTGCGTACCCCGCGCTGATCATTGCTTCCAGGGCCGCCATCCTTTTTTTTTCAGTCGGCGGCGCTGGGAAGGAGGTGGTCATACGACAGGCCATCCTGTAGTGTGCGATTTCTCAATATCTGAAAACAGCGCAGTTTGTTTGGTAGCGGTTCGACAGCCTTCCTTTTGGCCATGCGAGGGGCCAGCGCAAAGGCATCTTCCACAAGATCCAGTTTTCCAATAGCTTTCAGGATGTTTTGAATTCAGGCAGCCGCGTCATCCATTACTCCCAGGAACATTCGCAGACTCAGGTACAACACGTATTCCAATTCATAAGACAGGTCCGAAACACCGTTGCCCTGAATGGAACATGTCCATGTGCTAAGGGTCGCTCATGTACGGGTATATCCGTGACTCACGTTTGCCCGGGTTTGATAAATCCCTCGATGGGCGCTCGAAATATGGGCTTGGAATGTCTTCATCACGTACTCCACCGCGCCTTCAAACGAGAAAATTTTTTATATTCCGGCCAGTAGCTTTTTGTGGCAAACCACCGCTTCAATTGTTGAACGTTTCGCAGTTCATACCCGAGTTTTTAAGTGTGTTCCTTGCAAGATGAATTTTCCATGCCTAAAGAAACGTTGGGATCTTCCCAATTAAAACCACCTTGTCTGGTTTTTTTAGGCTGATGTAGGGGCGTTTTGTTCCTTCCCCCTCCCGAGTAATATTCACTGCGCCGGTGTACGCATGCACTTGGAACCTTGAGCAATTGATCTTCCAACTCTGCATTCAACTCGTTCCCGTTCCATGTTGATGTTCTGCTAGTTAATGATTGCGAGAAGCAGCGTCAATTGTAACTGTAGTTTCTAAATATGAGCATTAGAGGCTTGCTGTATTTTGACGCATCGGCTGGCCAACTGCGCCAGTGCATCTTCATGCTCTTCCAGGAGTTGGGGCCTTCGCCGTCTAAGAGTGGACCATTCGGCGTACAGTGCCCATCTGGCCTCGCTGAAGGCCTGCGGAAAGACCCAATCTTCCATCAATGTGGCAAGTAATATCGGACAGGTGCTCAAGCCGATAGTTAAAAAAAAAAAGGCCTCCGAATCGTGGTGACTAACAAATGCTTTGAAGGCTCACATGCACGTACTGTACTTCACATATGAAAATGGGTGGTATATGTTGGTCGACATCTCCTCAAAGGAAGAAAAAACTTGCTGATGTACAAAGAAAAAAAAATCCACGAAGTAAATCCAACCGGCGCTGCCTGCGTTGGTATCAAAGTTGGAGTGAATTCAGAGAGAGCGGGCACCTTCAGCGTCGTGATATGTGATACGACGGTGGGTCGCGCCCATTCCTTTTGCAGGCACTCGAAAAGGCATTTTCTTTATCAGTTTCTTGAAATTAGCGTTTTGCTCAATGAAAAAAGAAACAATAAACACCTTGCATTTTGTGTTTCTTCACCTATGCGCCGACAGTCACTTAACATCAGATTCTACCCCAAGAAAAAGTTGGTCAATATCTGTCATCTACTGAATTTTGAGAAAGTACACATTCTTCTGTTAGGTCTTCACGTGCATTCCAGCAGAGACAATTTAGGTTGAGTGGATCCACAGACTTGTAAACCAACAAAAAAGGTTTAAAAGCTGCATTATGTATTTATAATCTAATCCCCCCTAACCCTTCCAAGCCACACCACACTGTTCACACCTCTCTCACATTTTGGTAAAGCTCAGAAGTAACTTGAATGATTTTTTTGTCTTTGGCACGTTTTTCGGCCTGTCGCTTGAGAAACGCCACACGGTTTTGCACGACACGGTTAATAAGTGCATAAGTGGTAAGGGCACATCCTGAGTCTACCACGCAGAAGCAACCCATCTCCTTAGGGACGACATACGGATCGCGATCACCACCGCATTCATATACATCCCATGTCTTGCCACCAACCACAACGTTGATGTGGAGGTTCTCAATCACAGCACGTGTCACCTCGTAGGGGGCACCGAGAACAACCTCATCAACATATCTGCACGACAACACACCGAGAACACGCTCGTTAAGGTTCATGATAGGGAAGTGCTCTCCCTTCGCCTGGCGAATAATATTGTCCTCGTGTACACCCGCAATAAGATAGTCACCAAGTTCTCGCGCCTTTTGAAGTACGCGAATATGGCCGTAATGAAACAAGTCAAAACTCCCGTCCACGTACACAATTTTGTCACCAGGTGCTGGACTACGTTTGTTGCTGAATTGCGCAATCTTGCTGGAGGTTGTTAGGTAGTGAAAGGATGTGTGGCTTGCCGCTTCGTTATCCAGTAGCTTCTTTTCATCCTCCTTTAACGTATTTCCAGAGCTGCACAGGAGCATGCGTGCAACAATATCAGTGGTAGAAATGTTTGGTGTTCGCTTCACCACCTTGAAGCGCCCAGCATCAATAATACTTTGATACGTGTTTCGGTTATCCAGATCAACAGAGATATCGTCACCATGCACAGCATAGTCAATTTCAAAACGGTCCATATCTGCCAACCGCACAACATATGGGTAGTTTTCCACAACGAAATCGACCCACTTGCACGCACGGAGAGCCTCAAAACGCTCATCTTCCCGCATGATTGGAGGACCCTTGTACCGCATAATCTCCTCGTCAGAATGGCATCCGACAAAAAGCTCATTACCAAGAGATGCAGCTTGCCGAAGTGCGTTTGCGTGACCAAAGTGCAGCATGTCAAAACAGCCATCAACCCAAATACGTACCGTACCTGGCTTCTTGGGTGGAACGGGCGAAATAGCGTAAAGAGGAAATGGGTCGCTTGGGTCGTCAGCGTTAAGGTGCACCTTGGTCTGCAGCGCCATTGTGCAACTTTGGAACGCTAACAGTGAACTGCGCCTGCACACCCCCACGGCACGGCAGCGGCGGATGTGCCACAACGATATATTGTTTTTATAATACAGTGGAACGGTAGAAAGGAAATACCAGCAGGAAAGCACTCAGGGGCACACAACAAAACTGAGGAAAGCACACAAGGGAAAAGGAAGGTGGTGTGCCAGGAGGAGAAAAGGTGGCACTACACTTCCTATCAAGAAGTAGTGCGCTACGGGAAAAAAAAAAGGCTTTAAAACAAAAAGGAAGAAAAAGAAGGGATGCAGGAACAGAAGAGGAAGCAGGCGCTCTGATAGTCAAGAATGAGATAAGGGGAGTAAAAGCAAGGCAAAAGAGCGCCCCGCCCCCCACCCCTTTTATTCCAGTGTGAGAGAGGGAAAAAAGAGTGCGAAAAAGAACAAAAAAAAAACAAGGCGTGTGTGGAAAGCGCTGAAACGGAACGGGCGACGGAGAAAAGGGCGCTGGCAACCTTTTTATTTTTCGTGTCCATACAGATGGGTGCGTCCTCGGTCTGTCCGTCCGTTCCCGATGAGTGGCCTAAGCAACGATCGCGCGTTTCGTATTCTTCTTGACAAATATTACGCGGTCCTTGCGTGCCGCCTTCATGCGACGCTGCAGGAGAGGGAAGGAAAGCTTGTTCGGGTGGTACTGCGTGATGCTCTGTCGCCGCACCTCGTGGTTCGGAATACTCTTTACACCCAGCACCTCAATGTTGTGGTAGCGCGCACGGTGACGCGAGGCGAGGTCGTTATACGCCTGGCTCACGGCGCCTGCCTTGCACACGTCACGGAACTCCTTCACCATGTGCGTGTATCCACTGCGTTGACTGTAGTACGCGATGTCGACACTGTAGTTTCGCGCAGCCAGTTTGCGGTCCTTTACCACCTTGCAGGAGAGCATGTCACCGTGCGTAGACTTCACCTTGTTCTTCTCCCGCATCATACGCCAGAAACGGCTCTTGGCAACAACAAAGTTTGGCGCAAACACCTCGAACTTGTAAACCGTTGGGTTGGGGTTCTTCTCCGACGGTGTTTCACGTCCCACAACGCAGTAGTGACGAAGGTGCGGCTTCACCATTTACTGATCTCTTTCCTTCCACACTGCGGAGACACAAAGAGGAAGAAAGGTAACACAAGAATAAAGATCAGTGTATTCACCCCCCCCTCTCTCTCACTATATATATATATATATATATATTGAGAGAAAGTGGAGCAGCGCGTATGGGCTTAAACACCTCTTAACGCGTAAGGGATTTGTGTCAACAAGGCGGCAGTATCAGTACTGTGACGAAAACGAAGAGAAATGGCGGTTCAGAACACACACACACACACACTTTCTCTCTTTCGTTCCACGTGGAATACACACCACTCCTCTGCAGATTAACAAAGCTTTCTTATATGTTCGCTACTTCCACCTTTTGTTTTGCCGCCACTCATCCCCTCTTTGTTAGAAACGCATCAGTTTAGAATTCTTGATAAAGCGCAGGTCCACTTTATGCCCAAAAAGCTCATGGATACTCGAAAGGCCGTACTTAATCATGGTAGGCCGTTCGAGCGAAAGTCCCCATGCCATTACCGTCACCTCCTCATCAAAGCCGAGCGGCGTTAGCATCTCCGGGCGGAAGATTCCGCTGTTTCCCACCTCGATCCAGCGCCGCAGTTGTGTATGCCACCCGAATATCTCCATTGAGGGCTCAGTGTACGGGTTGAACACCGGCTTGAAGCGCAACCTCTCTACACCGATGCGTTTAAAAAAAAGTTGAAACGTGTGCATCATGTTCGAGAGGGAGATATTGCGATCAATGACACAACCCTCAATCTGGTGAAACTCACAAAGATGTGTGCGGTCCATCTCCTCATTACGGAAGACACGATCGATGCTGTAGTAGCGTCCAGGTCGGAAGTCACGGCGCCCGTCTGGGAGTAGTGGAGACATACTCGCAAGATGGTGAAGCCAAAACCCCGAGCAACCAGTCGTGTGAGTACGTAACACGTTGCGCTGCGCCTCCTCCTCCCGCCAGGTGTGCTTGAACTTCTTCTCATGCATCTCACACACGCGCTCCACCAGATCTCGGTTTTTGAGCTCAGATGTTGCTGGCTTCGACACAAAAAAGGTGTCCTGCACATCGCGGGCTGGATGGTTCTGCGCAATAAAGAGGGCATCAAAGTTCCAAAACGACGACTCCACCCAGTGGTCGGTCTCCATCTCTTGGAACCCGAGCTCCATGAAGATCTCTCGGAACTCCTGTCGCACCTTCTGCAGGGGATGCAGCTGCCCACAACTCACCTCGCGCCCGGCGGCAGAAAGGTTGTACTCCTTGAATTCACTTGTTTTCCATGAGCCGTCCTGCAGCATCTCCTTTGTAAGATCACCCACGGCCTTTGAACGTAACTCCACTGCGTAGTTTGGACCTCGTGTAACACGAAACACTTTGACACTGTCTAACGTTGCCAACTTGCGCCTCTTGAGCATCTCTGCGTCCTTCGGGTCCACATGCTCACCTTTTGAGGCCCTAGAAAGGGCAAGTTGCGTGCCGTCTTGGAACGAAGTGACAGACGGCGAACGGGAAAGAATCACCTCGCCGACTTGCTTTCGGAGGGAAAAGATTTTTGCCTTCATGCCGTTTGACACCGCTACAGCAGTAACCTCTTTTCCCAATGTCATCGCAATAGCATCCTGTGTCATCTCGCCCTTGGCCAGCAGCTCCCAAAGAAGGTATTCCGGACTACCACTCTCGCAGATCTTAACCGCCTCGTTTGTGAGCCGCCAGAATGACCTTGCCTCCACTTCGCTCGCAACATACCCACCGGCCTCCAGCGACTTGATGGCGCCGACAACCGCCTGATGATCTACCCGAAGCGCGTCCGCCAAGTTGCTCGACTCAACGGCGTCCGCAGATGCAAGGGCTTGGAGAATAGATTTCTCCACAACGCTCATACTTTACGTCTTGCTGTTGTTTTTAGGAAGAAGAAATTTATCGTTTTTTTTTTTTTGCTTTAGAGCGTTTTATTTTCTAGCAGATAAGATTCTCCTTTTCTTGTTGTCACCGAGCACGTAGCACAGTTACGCTAATGTATATATATATATATATATATATATATATATATGTTTGTGTGTGTATTGGTGTGCTTGCAAATGTGCACGCAGTTTTTCCCCCCTTTATTGTGTGTGTGTGTGTTTAGGGGAAGAAATAAGGAACGAAAAGAAGGAGCACCATACCCTTTAACCGAATGAAAACGTGTTAATGGGCTCTGTTACTGTACACTGGTAACGTAGGGATAAGAAATACGTTTCTCCCCCACCCCACAAAGATATGTATGTTCGTCTCATGCTGACAGGCGTGCAGCCTCCAACAGCAGTGCCTCGCCTTGTAATGCGATCAGCTGTGCGACGAAAAGCTCAGCATTATCCAGTCCCTTCTTTCGGTATATGATACGGATAACACCGCCCGCCAATGCGTTTACCCTTCCCCCGAAACCGTCACTCTCACAATGTTTACCGGTAACGGAACCAAGCCCGTCAAAGTCAATCTGGCGAATAAAGGCACATATTTCCACAAGTAGTCGAATGAGTTCCCTTTCGGGAAGAGGGACGGCGGCAAGGGCAGCGGCAGCGGCAGCGGCATCCAGTGAGGTGTTTTCGCCACCAAATAGGTTGTCTTTCTCTATCCCAAGAGACTCGTGTTGCTCCTCCTCCGAGCGCATCCGCACAGCCTTCACCATGCATGTAACCGGACAGAGTAACGGCGACACCTGCTGCATCAAGTCAAATGTATTCCACAAGTTATAGATCAAGAGTCGCCATAGTGATTCGAGCGTGGTGTGGCGCAAGCTTGGAATGAAACTGGAGTGGCCGTCCACCCTTATAGCAGATCTACTACCAATGGAATGGTCATCCGAACCACAGAGATGCCGCGTCGCCAAAAAAAGTATGTGTAGCAAACTGCTCTCGTGGGCATCCATCTCGCCATCTCGCACGTTCACTGAAGAAAACCATGAAAAAAATGGGCTTCTATGGCGGATGTGACTTTGGTCATTGTGCTCATCTTTTGTGTGGCCGATTCCATGGGGGCGCGATCGGGGAGTGTCGGAGAGCCATTTCGGCTTAATCTCCATATGCAGTAAGAGGTCACCTTCAAAGTCAAAAAAAAACTCTACCGCTTTCATGCGGAAGTTGCTGATAATGCTTGAAGGAACTCCCTTCACCAACCGCTCAACCACGTGGCCTTCAACAGCAGCAGCGGTAACTCCCATACACGCCGGACGAATCACGGCACATATCAATTCAAAGACATCGCGCAACAACTCCAGTGGCCAAATACGAGCCTTGCACGCGTCTAGCGATACGTGAAACCCTAAAGTGAACCAACTACACACTCCTACGGGTTCTGATTTGTCCTCCATCCTGCTGGAAGTAGGCGGAAAAAATATCTTAGCAATTCCCTTGCTTGCCCCATCGGGTTCTGTCCCCTCGCCCCCCGCTTCTTTCTCTTCCTCGAGCAGCATGCGGTACTCCGCATACCCCAGTGGTATGCAGAGAGAAAGGTTTTCCAGCGCTAACAGAAGATCCTTTGCACGACGGAGAACAGTGACCTTAAAGGGCTTGTCCCACTCGCCATGAAGGGAGTGAGGGTCTGCAGAGTTCAGCATGAATACGCCCGCACACCGAGCAGCGTGTTTTTCTGGCAACAGCTGAAGAGCATCCCGAAGCCAAACGCAACAAGTAGCTGAATGACGAGCAAGAACGACAAGACGGAAGCCTCCTTGGCATTTTTCCGTCATCGCTAAGTCCACAAGGAGAAAAAGAAATGCTAAGGAGTCACCATCACAAAGAGAGGTCCGCCTTCTATAACGTGAAAACTGCGGGCAACGTCTTTGCAGTTCCTCCTTCACCTTTCCCGCATAGTACATGTCCAGATACACACGCAGCAGGTCCCAGTACACATAGATAGCGGATGTGTCATCACACGCAACGCCAGCAACACCGCAGAACGAGGCGTACAACCCAGTAATTTCCGGATGAACCATTAGATTCAGAGCGTAAGAGAGTAATTCATAAAAAATTTCCTCTCTCCTAGATCTAGGCTTAGAGATAATATTGCTAGCTGAATCAACAGTACCTGAAATCAACACATCAGTTGACGACCGTAAAGGATTCGAAGGCGGTAAGAGACTTCGCGCACGTCGAATTCCATGAGATAAAACAGAGATCGGGTCGACAATAACCACCGAATGTGGCGATTCAACAGACGGTGACAGAAGAGCCAAGCGGCTCAGGCTCTTTAGGCGTCGCTCAGAGTACCCTGTAAGGCGCATGGCATGACTCAAAAAAACTGGCTCCATAACTGGCCTGTGCCGTATCACCACATGTACCAGGTGAAATAAATGAGTATCAATAAACTCACAGAGTCGCATAGTGATGTTCATTCCTTGTTTCAGAAGAAACTTATCCTGGCGAGCACTCGGCGGATCTGGATCTTGGCAGATCTGCCCGAACAGAGTCACCCAGCGCTGCGTAAGAGTGGGAAGTCCCTTGTTAAAGAGAAAGTTTCTCTCCTCATGTTCACCATCAAACAGCAATCCATGGGCTGCTTTTTGGATCAACTTGGCTAACATCATGCAGCGTCTATGCACCAGGGAATGGTGGCCATCAAAAACCCCGCCCTCTGGTGCGAGACGGGGAACAATGGCCAGCAGGGCTGGGATCACTGCCCGAAGCACCACAATCGTCGATATCATATTTTGCCCCAAGGACACCAACATCATCGCATCACCCTTCAACCCTACCAGGTGCGCTTCGTTACGAGTGCGTCTTTCCACAATCTTCAAGAAGGACGAGAGGCATTTACGAAGACTCCAAGGCCACCGGTTCACAGAGGCATGTACCACATCTAAAATAGAATGTAGCATTGCAAGAACAGTTTCTACGTACACCTCCTGATTCTTCAATAGGTCATCAACGCTGTCCAGCTGACACTTCACCTCGGTTTTGAAGTAATCAAGCCCCTCAAGAAGAAGATCAAAAGGAACTGCACAAGCACCTTCTCCCTCTTTTACAGGGGCTGTAGGCGCGATAAAAGAGCTATCGGTAAAACGCCCTCCGTCATCATTTTCAGTAACAATCGCATCTCCCCTCCATCTTGGCGCGTGGCTCACACCGCCCAATGCCGTGCAACAGTTCAGAAGCTCGTCCCGCAGTCCACCTGAGGCACTCGTTACGTTCGTCATGATTTCCTCAAATACCCTCGGCACCACACCGTTCCCCCGCATGAAGGTCAGAGCGTTATTCCGCCCACGTGTGGCGTCGTCCAATTCTATCAGCAGCAACGCCAAGAGAATATCCGCAGTCTCCACTGGTGCGATCTCTGATGCCACAAACAAAAGCTTCGTGAGGTGGTCAGACAACACGTGACTGTCCTCATCGTTATCATTAACCACCGCTCCCACCCCCTTAACCATGCTAAAGAGTGAGATACCATCATAGGCCAGTATTTTCAGCAGATCGTTTATGCTCTTCTCACTCCCTTCAGTGCACGCCCCACCAGAAACATCCAATGATTCTGCAGACACAGTACCACTGCCACTACTGTAGAACAACAACCCACTATCAACTGGTGGTGCATTCGACTCAGGTACACTCATACCGTCTAAAAAAAAAAAGACAACTAAATGGAAGAAAGGGGGGGGGGGGGGAAGCGTTTTATATATATTGAGGATTTCTTGCTTCAAATCGTTCCCTTGATTTTCCCCTATTTTAATTAAAAAAAAACATTTTTTTTTTTTGCGTATTCAATATATTTGGTTTAAATAGAAGAGGAGAGAAGAAAAATAAATCACCACAAGGAGGGGGGAGAAGGAGAATGAAAATGAACACAACTTGTTACCGGCAGTACAAAAGCAAGTAACAACTTTGCACACCCCACCTAACAGCAACAACAGTAACAGCGACCAAGTGGAAAAAAAAAAGCAGAAATGCGCGTTTAGAAAATGACGTGGAAAAGAATCACTGAAAAACACACGCAAAGTAGTGAAGAAACGGGGAAGAACTTGTAGTGTCACTATTACAGTGATCGCCGAAGCTGCACTTCATCAAAATCATCGTCAAAAAACTCTTGCGCAATGTACGCTGCAGTAGCGGCAATGTTGCCCCCACGCTTTGTCTTCTTCGCTGGCACGGCACTAGATAAGCCTTGCCCCCCCATCTCCGTTGCAGCGGAGAGGGGAGGGAGGACGTCACCGTCGGAAAATAGAGGCGAGGGGCGTAGCCAGGGAGGAAGCTGGGTGCGCTTTGCCAACTTCAACGCGTTTTCCATGTACTTCGCTGTGTCGATCTTCGCTCCATCCACCAATTTCACATGAATAGCTGCGGCATTTCGGTGTACCAGACGAAACTGATCAAGCACAGAAGCTCTATGCCTGGATCGGTGTTCATACTCCTCCAACGTCATCACCTCATCTGCATCCACCACAAAAGAGGATTTGTTGACACAAACAAAGGGGCGTGAAAAGAGGAATTGAAAAAAAAGACCCTGCTGCACAACAAAGGGGTCACGCGCCAGCGGGTAGTCTCCTGCGTCACTATTGCTTTTCTTCAATAAAACATCCCCAGACGAAGTCATCGGATTTCCAGAATTTTCACTCCGCTGGTGTTGCTTCTGCTGAAGTGGACGAAAGGAAAGCAAAGGCTCATCTTTTGCCAGTTTTTCCTCGTAATGTAGCTTGATGGTATTCAGTACAGAGGCAAGTATATCCGTTTGGCAAAGCGGACAGCGTGAGATAGTCGATTGTAAATCCTTCAGCGCCATCCAGTAGCGACAAGACATACAACAGAGTCCTCGTCGGCAGTCTGCGCGCCGAAGTGTTGGTGAAACATTTAAAGAGGCAAGCTCTCCTCTAGGCCCACTGCTCCCGGTGCTCTTTGGAAGAGGCAGTTGACAAAGAGCCAAAAGCATATGTGTGCCGTGGGCAAAGACAAAAGGTAGAAGCGTAGTGTAATTGATGTAATAACGTAGTGCGCTCTCTTCGGTGGCATCCTGGCGGCTCCTCTTGGTCGCAGATTTCCTTTTCCTTCCCAGTTCGCCGTGTTTGTCGTTATCGTTTATTTCATCCTGAGGAAGGTCTGACGACGTGCAGTATAACTCCCTTGGCATCCCCTCAACACCGGCCTCCACGCGGTCGTGCAGCAGCCCTAAATATGCGCTGAGCTCCGCCACCGTCGCACCGCCCGCTTTGAATGTCAGGCAAAGAGCATCCGACACCAGAATAGAGAGAGGGTTGTAGTTTCCCATCCGCATATACAGTTGCAATACCAAAACTGCGCGCTGTGCACCGGCACCGGGGAGCGATGACTCCCAGAGGTCCATAAACACTTCTCTTTACGCTGTTTTCCTGTTTCGTTCCTCTGTGGGAGAAGCGCAAAAAAAAAGAAAAGCAAACGACCAAGACAGAGTGGTGCCGACCCACCCACGGTAACCAAAGTAAATACTCAAAACCAAGAAAAGGCAAGAACACTGAAATATATATATATATATAGCAGAAAAGCACCCTGAAGCCTACGATGAATAGGAATACTCTTTCCACCCCCCTTTTACCCTCAGCACTCCATCCCACCCACATCTGCCTAGCTATCAGACTGCCTCTGGAGGGACGGGCCCCATACCCCTCCCCCTCGCTCTCGCTCTATAAAAAAAAAAAAACACAAACAAAAAAAAAAAAACAGAGAAAAACAAAGAGTAAAATATGACAAGAAAGCAGAGACCAAAATTCAAGCAAATGAACGAGAGGAAAGGGCAAAGGGAGTTGAAAAAGAGGTTTTTAAAAAAAGTGGGGATGTATATAAATAAAAAGAGGTTGGAAGAGTGAAATGACGTCGCAGCGGCCCCTCCAACCACTTTCCTACTTTCCCTTCTACATATTCTCGCACATTCAACTCTTTTTTTTCTTTCTTATTACTGTCCTTTTTCCACCTTAAAAGCAGTGGCTTTCCCTAACGAAAAAAAGAAAAAGAGGAAGACTTGCATCACGAATTCTCTTCATTTGCGCCTGAAGAAGATGTATTATTCTCTGTTTCCTGTTGCACGGCACCATTTTCCTCCTCAGCACTGACCCGCTGCCCTGGTGGAAAGTGAGAAAAAGTCACCCGCAGAAAGCGTTCCTTCAACTGCTGAGAATGCACTGCGATTAAAGCACACACAGCTGTTTCAGTGTCTTTCAGACTAACAATCGCAACCGCCGGACTCTTACGAAAGTATTCCTCTGCTTCATATCCAGACTTCGTGAATATCTCCTTGATATCATCATCGGTAATTGCCTCCGTGAGGTTAGAGATAAAAAGATTCTTTCCCGGGCGAACTCGTCCAGTGGGGTTAAAAGGTGCCGTTGGCTTCGTTCTGTGATGATAGCCACTGGAGAAGAGAACGGCGTGCGTGGCCGGGTCCGTTGCAGGTCCACTGTTCCACTCGGTTCTCCCACCCCGTTCTACATACCCAGCAAAGTGTTTCAGCATGAGTGTAGAGCCGTGAAACGGGCAAGCCTGAAGATGTTGTACCGCGAGGCGAGCATCATGAACGTTCTGGAAATGCGCGACCACCGATGTCTTGGAACTGAACTGTCGCTTGAGTGAGTTCACATTGCCATAAACCTCAAGAAGCACCCACAAGTCATGCAGTGCAATTGTCTCTGGGACGTTGCTGACAATAACCACTGCATCAGTCATGGCCCCCCCATATGGAGAGCCAGCATATGATGGTTGCGCCACTGGCCCACCAGCAGCGTATGGGAAACCGTAACGACCCATTGCCGAGCCTCTTCCACGACCACGACCGCCCATTCCACCACGCATCGGCATACCCCCAGGCATCCCCCCGTATCCTGTTTGACCAAAGGGCATTGAATGCATCGAATGATGATGATGATGATGATGATGATGGTGGTGGTGTGAAGAAGGCGGCATCTGCGTCTGTGGTTGCTGCTGCTGCTGCTGCTGATGATGATTATTATTATTTGGGTAAAGCATTGAGTGAGAGGCATATCCACCTAGGTGTTCAAGCGACAATGTCATAAAGCAACAATCAGGGTAAATAGAGTTTTTGTTCAACTGCTGCACCGCACGCTGGGCCGTGGAAATGTCAGCGTAGTCAACCCAACCCGTTGTCGTAGGCCCCGATGGACCACATATGACACTGGAAGGTGGAGCCACCATGCCGAACACTTGGGTCAGAACTTCCTTCGTCACAGGGTATGTGCATTTCTCCACGATAACATTTATCCGCGCAGCACCAACATTTGGAGTCAACAGCGCTGGTGCGCCACCAACGCCAGCAGCAGCAGGAGCACCAACACCACCAGAACCATAAGGAGCAGGTTCAACTGTGACAGATTGGCCAAAAAGGTTGATGAACCCCTGATGAAGTAGGGACCGCGCTTCCTGTGAATTTCGCATCGTTACAGTGGCTTGACCCATATGCGGAGCGATAGCAGCATTTACAGCCGTTCCGTATATGAGTAGCGCACGGCGAAGATCGTCTTCCTGGCAGTGAGGAGGGATGTTTCTCAAGACAACAGACATCATCTTTTCCCCACCAGCACTACCACTAACACTAACACCAACACACTGGTCTACAGTAGGTCACCACTTCTTCGTCAACCCCACTTCCTCTTTATTGCTTTCTTCCCCTCCTCCTCTGGTGCAATTTTCGGTGGTTCCAAGAAGTAAGTAGCCGTAAGAAGCGTTAGTGCGTGTATCGATCAATTCGCGTCTTACTGTTCGTTTGTTTATATAATCTCTCTACTCAGTTTTTTTTCCTTCTTGATTTGAAAATCGTATTGAGTACAGTAGAAGAAGAGACCGTTCGTTTCTGATCCAAACGCGAAACTCGGAGTTTTTTTTCTGTTCCCACTCCTTTTCCACCCTCCACCCACTCTTTTTTTTTTGTCTGGTTATTGTCTGCGTTTCCTTCCTGCCTTAACTATCTTCTCTCCTTTGCTTGGCGTCTCTGCCCTCTTCCCAGCACCCTCCCGGACTGTCTGAATATTATCGACGCAGATGTATTTGTATATATATATATATACAAATGTCTTAATATCTCTTTCTGCTTACTTTTTTTCTTTGTGTGTGTGTGTGTGTGTGTGTGTTTGTGTGCCTTTATGTGTTTTACACTTATGTATGATTATATCTCTGAATTACTCAACGAAGCGCAACACCCTCCTCGCGAGCAGCATGCGACGACGAAAGGATGAAGAATACCGCGAAAGAAGAGGCACCGTAACGTGCGTTGACGTCGCGGGGGCAAAATAATAATAATAATAATAATAAAAACGAAAGTCAGAAAAAAAAGGGGGAGGCGAAAAGAGGATTATTTTGTTGAGTCACCGTTCGATTCGCCGCCTCCTCTACAAGACGAAGGGAGGGGGCATCTTTCGTCTCACCTAAACCAGTCATTCAGTCATCCGGTACCCACCACCACCACGCAACCAGGCTGGTGATGACGGCGATAACGCAAGTGTACAAAGAGAAAAAACGTCAGACACCAAAAAGCAGAAGAAATAGAGGAAAGGACAGACATCGTCGCTCACCTCAAAGTTACCCACAATACACCCACCCCCCCCGACACACACACAACTACCACTCCTTTGTGATGTTGGGGCTACTGTCCATCAGCTGCTATAGCATAACATAAATCTGAGGTGTAGAAAGAAGGGAAGAAGCATGCAAAACGCCACAAATATGACAACAGAGTCAGCAGTAGCGTGAGCAACCCCCATTCCGCCCCCTCAATGAGCAAAGCATTAGAGAACAATGACACACGTGGAGACCTGGCACGCACAGCTCGGCAGAACATTTTTTTTTTTTTCTTTTTCCTTTGGGGGCGGAAATACGAGGGGGCCCCACCAGCGCCATCAAGAAAAGACACGTAGCAGGAAATGGGAAGGCAAACGGCACGCTGCACCACGGAGTCGGCGCAAGGAGGACTCAAAGCAAAGGGGAAAAAGAGCGACAAAATGAGGAAGACAGCACCAAGCAGTCAAAATGGACATAACATTCTGAAAGACAGTGATAGCAATAAAATAAGAAGAGAAAAAGATAAGCAAGTGAAAACACCCACACAACCGCCAGAAAGCAAGATAATGATGAGTACAAGACAGAAAGCCGTGAAAAAATACAAGCTTTTGCGCCACTTTCCTTTATTTATGCAATGTCTTTTTTGTTGTTGTTGTTGTCTTTACTTTTTTTAGGGAGGAGTGGAGAAGGGGAGGGGAGGAGTTGTCTCGTTTCGTTTGGCTTTCCCAAGCCCCATCAGCGAACCTGTTCCCACACCCTCATCTGGTATCGATGGGTGCCACATAAAGGCATGTACTTTCAAACACACATGATTTTCCACAAGCCAATGCTCTATTCGGAAGGATCAGAACCCAACAACAAATAAGCAAGGATTCCTGCAATGGTCAATGATGCAATTCATCACACACAATGATGATGAGCGATTGATAATGATGATGCAATGACGAACGAGCGCATCATCTAACGCCACAACCTCCATTCCCACTTCCCTGTTTGGAAGCGCATATAGACACATGAAAAAAAGGAAAATATGCAACGATAGTTCTTTCTTTCTTCTTAGAATGTTAAGGAATGACATTGCACAGAATGCATGTGTGACGTTATGTGTTGCAAAGTAACAACACTTAGTGTATGCGCAATACGGGTTAAGAACAGCTCCTCTTCTAACGCATAAACTTCTAGCTGCCGCCCAACCTCTCGATCGCAGGGTTACTTTGTCAGCCGATTACCCCTCTCACACCGCAGAAAAAGGCGGGGTTTTTGTGTGAAGGTTTGTAAACTAAATCACAAAACGAAAACGGCAGCTCAGTACGACGGTGGCAGCAGGTAAACCGATACACGTGGATTTCGCTGCCGTTTTTTTTTTTTTTTGCAGGAGCGATATATGTACAAAAGAGAATACGGCAGGAAAAAATGGCAGGAAAGAGAAAAGATCAAAAAGATGGAAAAAAAGAAAGAGCCGATGCATGACGCAGAGTAAAAAGGCAAGAGGTGAGACAAAAAAAAAAAAAACACTGCCGCTCACAATGAGCGGCACGAAAAGGGTTAAAAATTCAGAAGTGGAGGAGACGATGCATGAAAGGAGAAATAAATAGGAAGAAAAATTTTTTAAAGTAGATGCACTGTAGGTCTAAGGTTGCGAGTGGGGGCCCAGGAGGAAATATATATTAAAAAAAGAGGGAGAAAACGCCTCACTTGTCGTATCGACAGATGCATCCGTTTAGTTTCCAGATGTTTTCGCCTTTATCATCTTTTGGCTCTTTCCTCTTCACAGCAGAACATTCCTTCTAGTTTTTTTTTTTCTTCAGCCTCTTCTCGGTTAGCTGCGTTAACCTCCCCTCTCTTCCCCTTCCCATCAGTCTTCGCCACCGCATCTACATGCGCCACACTTTGTACTCTCTTTTTACTTCTCTCTACACAACACACTCATTGAAAAACAAGAAGGCCACAGAGACGCACCTATAAATGTATATATATATATATATGTATACATATATATATATATATATATATATATATATATATACATATACATTTATACATATATACACGGATGTAGATGCGCAAAGTGTGATATTCCCTCTTCTTTTTTTTCTTTGGTGGGGGAGGTGGGGAAGGTTATTTTCTGCGTTTCTATTGCCTTATTTTTCAATTTTCTTCTTTTTCGTTTTATCTCCATTGTTGCTGTTCCTGTATTACGCAACCCACTCATATATATATATATATATATATGTAGGTTTGAGCGTGGCTGTGCACACCCGTTAGGTTATCGTTTGCCTAGATGCTATGATATCACGATACCCCATTTTTAACTGCGTTCTCCTCCCCGTTATCGCCATTTTGGGTGTCATTACTTTCCTTTGGCCCCTCAATGAAAAGAACATTTGAGCGATCCTCACCGCACACATTGTTGTGGCACTTGACAAGAAGTGTCACAGCCGTCTCCGTATCCGCCATGTAGACAGTAAATCCGCCCTCATCGTCCTTGATGATGCGGTCAGGGAAAAAATTCTCGCTTGTAAAGTACGTCATGACATCCGCCTCCGAGTATCCGGCGCACCCCGTCACCTTTAGTACGCTAGATGGGTGACATTTGCTACGCTGGCCAGGGCTACGATGGCGCGCCGTCGTGAAATCATACTGTAGTGTTGTGGCATCCAAAGGATCGCCATCATCGGTACACGGTGAGCGCTCATTATATGTCGGGAACCTCTTCGCACTCACTGTGCCACCCACAAAAGGGACCTTTCGTACATACTGCACAACATTGTCAGCCTCAGGGATGGACGCCATCTTGATGGTCAAAATTTCCTTTTTGTTATGGTTGCGACGAATTGTCACAACACCGCCAAAGGCCTCAATAAGGGTAAATATAGACTGTAGCGGTTCGGTCTCAGGAACTATGGTGACGCTGAGAAACACAGTGGGCGCATTCTGCATCGTTTTTTGAGACATGTAGGGGGCCATCATGCCCCCTGCCATCGGCATCATGGGTGCCATCTGCGGGTAGCCCATCTGCGGGTAGCCCATCATCATCGGATCGAATGCCATACCTGCAGCACCGCCATTGCGAGACCCTCCAGCACCCCCGCGTCCACGACCTCGGCCACCACGTGGTTGTTCAAAGCCGACCCTTGGCTGCTGCATCTGAGGTGGCGGGATGTGCGAAGGCATCTGTGGCGTGATCTGCGGCATTTGTGGCATCTGTGAAGCTGGTTGAGGCCTCGGATGCACGTAGACGCTAGGCTGTGGAGGAGCCTGCGGATACACCGCATTGGAACTGGGAGGCATAGTACTGTATGCTGCTGCTGGAGCACTGTAAACGGCTGCTGCTTGGGGTGCCGGAAGCACTGGAGCGGGCTCCCACGTGGCGTAGCTCATCGCCATCCGGTTGCCATCATTGAAAATGTTTCGATTATTAAGGCTTTCCATGACACGTTGGGTTGCGTAGGAATCGGAAAATTGAGCCATGACAATTGTTTCATTGGGGTTTGAAGAGGGAGTAATCTGAAGCCGTCGAGGATTGGTCGAAATGCTGCCAAAAACACGGTACATCATATCCTCCGTGACAGGCTGGCGTATCTCACTCACCCGCACGCACAGAGTATCCGAAGGCACGTTGTTCGTCATGAATGGCTGCTGCATCTGGCCCCGGTACTCGTAGCCTCCGCCGCGTCCACGGCCATTGCCACGCCCTCCTCGCACACCGCTGTACCCAACCTGCATTGCGTCTACTCGTGTTGCAGCGAAATTTTGAAAAAACCTTCGACCACAAAACCAAAGGCCGAATAAGAGAAAGGGGAACTAAACAAAGAAACTTGTCACCAAACTACACACACGCACACGCACGCGAAGAATCCTTCACCGTCACCACCACACCAAATTTTTTAAGAGAAGAAAAAAAAGAAAAGCGGAAAAAAGAAAGGGAAGAGGTGTTTTTTTTTTAAAAAAAGCAGAGAATATAAAAAATACACGGCGGCCGGAAAAACGGAGAGACACAGATGATGACTGTGTGCAGAATAACAAATGTGGGGGTGTGGGTGAGCCACAACCCATACCCAATTTACCAAGAAGAGCAGCGAAAAACCACATACAGGAACATCATTGAGGGGACAGTGAGGCACACCACGCCAACAGGAGACGAAAACACTACACACCACGCAAGCAAACACACACACACACACACACACACACACACGGAGAAAGAAAGAAAGAAAGTGCAACAGGTTCTCGGAACCCAGTAGCCAGTGATCGAAAGAACAAATTAGGATGTCTTTGTCCATAGCGTCATACACACATTTGTTACTACAAGCGTTCAGTAACGAGGAAACTAAGATCACAAGACCGAAAAAAAAAACACCAACAACAACGAAGGAACGAAAACAACAAAGACGGAACGTGCTGTCCCTACAACGCCTCACTACAAGCAGTAGCAATTCCCTTTCATCCCTTTCCGTAGATGTCTACCTATCCCACACCCCTCCACGCTACACCGAAGAATGGTGCTTACCCCGATACAGTTATGATTATTATTCACGCATGAATTCATGTGCGGATTGAGCAAAGAAATCCCACACGAAAAATAACAAAAACAACAACAACAACGTAAAAAGGAAAAAAAAAAAGAGAAGCGGCTGGTAAAGGTGAATGATCGAAGGAATAGCACAAACGACATTGAAGTGCACTACCCTATCTACCTTTTAGGTCCCCTCCATTTCTTTTGCAGCGACCCAAGAGCCGGCAGTATCCACTTCCGATGCCAGAGGAATAGAATACCGCGTCTGTAGCTGCGTACAATACACTTCGAAATCACTCGGTTCAACCCACGTCGCCCACGCAATAGTTTTCAGAAGCTCTAACTCTAACATATTTAATTCCTTGTTGCTGATCCCCCCAATGCTTGCGTAGTATGCGTTGCTATAAAAAGTGTCATCCCTCAGTTTCACGCTCACCATTGCTGCGGTAATCATGAGCCGATGTATATTGCGAAATGTGATTGGGCAGCCAGTCGCCTCCACATACCGATCGATGAAAATAATGCTCAGCACAAAGCACTCTGGTGAACAACCAGAGTACTTCGCTATGCGGCGTATATAGTCCCAAACAGATATCTGAGGAATTCGACTGCTGTGGAACGCGGTATGAAAGGTTCGCTCCAAATGACGCTGCTCGCTGCAGCGCTGCTGCAGGGCCATCGCTGTCAACTGCGCCAAGTCGTGCATACTCTGACGCTTAGAAACTTGTCTCTCCTCCGCCAGCGCGTGCATGTAACAACGTACACCACCAGTCGTTCCCTTGATCCTCACGAAGACGAGGAGATAATCGACAAGTGGAAGAACTTTTTTTTAAAAAAATTTTTTTTGTTTTGTTTTGTTTGGTAATTTGTGTGCGTGCTAATAGTTTTGATATTGCGTTAGCTCACAAATGGTGTCTGCAAAAAACGACACCAAACAAACGAATCCAAAAACGAGACTAAAACTCTAAGAAAAAAAAAAGGGAAATTTCCCCGGCTTTCACGCAGCTGATTCAGAGGGGGAGTTTTGATTCCACACTTGGCACCTCTACAGTACTGCAGTAAAAAAAAAAAAAAAAAAACAGACATAATCATCTGTGATGTATCTCCCGCCAACAACGTCAAATCAAATACCAAACACAAAAAAAAACACACATGGATGCACATGCGTCCACGGCCAACAACAGAGGAGAGGCGAAGACGAGATAATATTTCCCCTCACATCATTATTACAACTAATCCTCATAGATAATGTCCCAAGAGCATCACAAAGAAGAAAAAAAAAAAAACAGGGAGACAAACATTTCGAAACTGGGTACCTTTTCGCAACATCACTTCACTCGCTCCAGCAGCAACGACAATTACGACGCACTAAAAATAATAAGTGATAATAAGCTATGCCAACGTATAGAATACATACGTACGTAAATTTATGAGAAGACCCGTTCCTGGTCATTGCACATAATCAACACGTATACACGAGAGAAGAGGAACCTACGCAGGCACAGAAACACAAACGCACGCACGCAGATACAGTGGAGAAGAATGGGGGGGAACACGAACGAAGCCCAAAAAACTTGACGAACAATTTGCCCATCCGGGGAAAGAGCAGCGAAAACACACCGAGGTAAACCAGGGGAAACAGACATGCATGACGAACAATGGCCACAGAAATGATGAAAAACAACATTTTTTTTTAAAAAACACATATATTACATTCAGTATTCCTTTTTTTTTAGTATGCCTGCCCCCCATTCTTCGTTCCTTTCCTCCTTAAAAATTGCAATCCACCATATAACAAAACATCAGAGAACAAATGCATATGAAAGGAGACTCAAGGCGGAAGGTCTCAAGGCGGGGTTAATGTGGCAGCATGCCCGCACGAAAAAGGCTGCCTCACGGTCGAGTTGCTCAGGGATCTCCGGTTCCAGGTGACCGCGAGCGAGGCTTTGCACAAAAAGCGTATCACGGTTGAGGAGGGAGTGCAAAGACGCCATATCGCTTCCCTCAGGAGCCTGACTGCTCCACCGCCATGGTAGCCGCCCAAGCAACATCTCTAATAATGAGATTCCAAGCGAGTAAATATCTGACTGGGGTGTACATCGACCGCCTGCAGCCACTTCAGGGGCCATGTAAAGCGCTGTGCCACGAAGCATCACCTCATCTGCCATTGTCCGCGCCATGTCAGCTGCTTCAGAAATTGTTGACCCGAAATCTGATAACTTACAGACCCCATCCATCCCGAGAAGAACATTATGAGGCTTTACATCGCAATGGACAATCCCAATACCATGGAGATAGTTGAGACCGTTGAGGATATCAACAGTGAACCTTCGCGCTACGAGGGGGCTAACACGTCCAAAGTTTTTAATCACCACATACAGGGAGCCCCCCGGCACGTACTCCATAATGATAGCGAGATGGGACTGAACGACACTACACGACACATATTGAACTATGTTGGGGTGACGGAGCTTTGATGCAACATTCATTTCAGCCTCCAGAGATTCCTGCATGATGTCGCGGCGTCGCCGTGGAATACATTTGATCGCCACTTGAACACCGCCCTCTGACATTCCTAAAAAGACAGAACTAAATGCCCCCTCACTTATTTTTTTCAAAGAACGAGCCCAGACCACTTGGTTTAGGTCAGTTAAAAAAAGGGGTACATCATCTGCCCCATTGCAGCCATCATCACACGGCTGAATAGAATCGGACGATGACGATTGATACATATCAAAAAGAGGCATATTATTTTCCTCAAGCGACCCCTTTTCATTGGCGTCCAAACTTAGAGACATATCTTTTTTAGTGGGTCTCTCCGATTCCCCAGGGTTGCTCTCAAGAGGCTTTTCCAGTGGCGCCACTAAAGAGTAACCATCAATATTGTATGGAGTCAGTGGCATATGTAAATATGGTGTGGTGTCTCGGTTTGCATCTCGCTGCGCACAGAGTCGAATCAAGCGCCGAACCTGAGAGTCCGTATTCTTCACACGTCGGTAGTATGATATAGCCTGCTTGTAATAACCTTGTCGCATCGCCGCAAAACCAAGTCGGAATTGCTTTACTGCGCCCATCAAAAAGCTTCCGCACATCTTCCGCAATCTTAGTTCAAATAGCACAATTGGCATAGAACTGCAGGAAATGAGAACACAATCCACAGGAAATGCTTCGAAGCCTTGAACCTGAGAGGCTACACTTGAAGTAGCGGCGATGTGGCAACACGCCTCACTCATAGCCTTTGTTAGCTCAAACAGGTATCTTGAACCAAAGAGGACACGGGCATTCCTTGCATGTGCCCCACAGGTTCCGACAAGAAACTCGTTCGACTCAACAACTATGGTGACGGCATCCCGCTCTTGTGAGCTGAGCCTAGAAAATAACTCAAAGGCAAATTGGCAGCCCTTATTGGAATGCATTGGAACGGTTGTATGCGCACCAAAGCTTACGACAACTTTTTCCGGCCCAAGAAGCTCAATACAGCCACCAAACTCGGTGGCAGTGGCAATGAGGACACCCATGTACCGTTTAGAATCCTCCCACAGCTTTGGGGCGTGAATCTCGATTGCTACAACACTACAACGTTTAGGAGAAAAATTGTTCAGCTGCTCCTTAAAGATGCCACTGTTCAGTCTGACCTCACGCTGCACAGAAGCGTTAGCAATATGTTTCATGTTGCTTTCTCCTCCACCCAAAAACAGTACGGCATGGTCGTTAGAGCTTTGGTTTGTCGTCGCAGTGGTGATACTTTCATCACTCTGTGCGTCGACGCAGGCAAGAATAGCCTCTGGAACAAATTTACGAAGGACAAGCAGTTGGCGCAGTAGTTTTACGTAGTCTGCTTGTATCTCCTCTACCTCCAAAATTCGTGATCGAGTCAACATTTTGCTGTCCTTGCTCGATATCTCCAAGTTGGAGACTTTTTTGAGTGCGGCAACAAGATGTGTCAGGGGCTTCACCAAGTAGCATGCCCCCACGAGGGCAACAACAGCAGACACCACGAAAATTACGCTGACAATAGTAAGTATGATTGTGCGTGCTTCAACAATTCCTGAAAAGAAGTCCGCTCTTAGTACTGCCACAGATATCATAACATTCAGACCACTTTCATCGGTGACGCGGGCAATGCTGGCTCTTACATCGCTGCCTTCAAAGGGGAAACTCAGCTCAATTGTAGATTCCATTTCACCATCAATTCCACTCTTATGAGCCTCCAACTGATGCACCAGTGAAGCAGCGATAGGATCCCCCACATCTTTCATTTTGAGAAAGCTGAAGTTCAAAGGTTGTTCTTCAGTCCCAATCATCCATGACACAGGCTCCCCCCAGCTGTTAAGAAGAACAATACCCCGTTTATCGTCAAAAAGCATCACACGTCCATGTTCGCGCAAGGCTTTGATAAGTGGTTGAAATTCACGTACGAGATTATGTATTGGCATACCCACCTCACAACCTCCAAGACTCCCATTAATCCGGAATGGAATCACAAAGTTAAAGTAAAGGCCTGTGCGAGTCATTCCTTCTGGAAACCAACGTTTTGTGTCGCCATACTGATCCCATGGATTAATAATCCATTTAAAGGCGCCATCTGCTCTCTCCATATCTACCGGGACATCCCAATTATCAAGAGGTTTTGGTGATGCAACCGCCAGTGTTATTGGGTCATACATGTAGACCGGTGTTTTTTCAGCACTCATTCCGTGGCCACCAATCAAAAATTTCATCTCACTTGGATCAAGCCAAAGAGGCTGCGCTGCAATACCGTAGAGTCCCTTTGCATAGATGAATTTAAAGAAAGAAATTGTGCCCTTAAACGTCGAAAGGACGCTAAGCAACGAGTACATCAGAGATGAAGAATTCGTGGGCAACGCGTTTACAGTGTATGATGAGGTCTGGTTTCGCATATAGTTGGTGGTCACGGTGTGAGAAAAGTCGGGGAGCTGCAGGATAGTTGATCGCATAAGTATAATGACACCTCTAACAGCTTCCATTTGAATAAGTTCCCCGGTCCCAGATACAGCGCTAAACCCAATAAGATGCATAGGTAGAAAGCCAGCAAACCCTACCACTACTACTCCAATCGATATAACCAGTGCCATCGCGGCGACGGTGCCTATGAGGAAGCCGCGACTACACGTCTGATCCTGGTCCGTAGTTTCTTGCCGCTCCAGGGGTTGGTCAACTACCTTCTCACCAAGGTCTTGGCCCCCATCATAGGGCAAAAAGGATGGCATCGAGGGAATAGGGATGTTTTTGGAAGTAGAGTTTCCTAGTGGATTTTGCCTTAAATCCTCACAAGAGCACTGCACCTCCAACACCCTTAGGGGTTTTATATCTATTTCTTCTTCTATCGGGGATATCCTATTCATCACTACTTTCTTACCTTGCTATCATGTCATCGAAGTCGGGAGCAACAAGAAAAAGAATTTTTTTTTTTAAAAAGAGGGTAATGAAGGATGTCTGAGAAGAGACTTGTGGAATCGCTGCAGCAAGCGCAGAACATGTGATTACAACATTAAATGCGAGGTAAAATAACGGTAGCAAACGACGAAAAGAAAAATAAACTGAAAAAATAAACGTAAGTGTGTGACAAAAAAAAAAACTGTCAAGTTACGTACAAAAGGCAAACAGGAAAACTCTCAGACACTAGAGGAGAAATTGCGACACCAGTCGTGCTACATTTTTCCTGTCATCACCAGAATTTCCCACGGTACTGAACTCGTCAGCGTCAAGCACGACAAGGAGGGCGGCGAAGCGATTGCACAACGGAGGCGTGAAAGACGCTCAAGGAAGAGAATTGGTCGCAGCACCCAAGAGCACCGTCTTGAAAGCGTTAGCTGCGGAGGAATAAGAAAGAGTTTTTCCGCGGTGAAGGCGTCGACGTAGCGGAATGGCAACTCCAAGACGCGCAGATTCTGAAGTGTGTGAACAAAAGAAACAGAGGGCGAGATAATGATGTCCTTCATTTCGTCGTCCATTCTAACATAAGGGCAATCTTCACAATTGACACAAGGCGACGGGGCCCTCCAAAAACGTTGAACAGTTCCCATGCGTCCATCCCGAAACACGATGCGGGCACCACGCCAGAGATGAATCAGGCGGTGTGGCATTTGGCACGACGTTGGTGTTGCAGTTTGTGCAACAAGTACCCACCCTGCACTCCTGGCACCCGCGATAACTTTCTTGATGAGTTTATTGACGGCACATACTTCTGATATTGAAAAAGCCAAGCAGAAAGCAACACGCTCAACACCCGTGAGGGTGTCGCTCACGTCCAAGAGAACAACCTCCCTCTTAGCAGCCACTTCTGCAACAGCTCGAAGCGTCGAAATGGAGTCACTACATGGGTCGAAAGGCAATGTGCGTTCCAGTACATTTGTGTCCGTCCAGTGCCTCCCCTCGCGATCTGGGATCCATCTGAAAAAAAAGAACGCACATCTGTCGTCCTCGCAACCAAAGCGGCGTCAACCGAGTTGAGAATGCGCGAGGCACGCTCAGAGGAAATAGATTCTTCTGGAATGACCAGTGAACGTTCCATTCCTCCATGAAAAGAATAGCAGAGTGACAAAGTGGATGTAGTGATTGCAGGCATGGTCGCGCTCTTCTGCTCCAGGGCCTCCAGTAACCGCAACGTCCTCCGGCTGTGGTGATGCAGGTTCCGTAGCACAAGTGTCTTCAGCTGACGCGCTGCGCAATGGTGATGCAACGTCTCCTGCAGAGGATCAGCTGCACACAGATCTGTACTGACAAAAAACACGTAATGCATCGACATGTCAGAGTGTCGAAGATGGCTCAGAAGGGATCTTTGAGAGACTACCAACACTGGCACAGGCAGAAGAAGTCCGGTAACACCTGTCTTTCCAGCATAAAATGGAAGGGCATCGTAGTAAAAACGTAAATGATGATCACTGTGGCCACGATAATAAGTGTCGCAGTAGTCCTGAGAGCCTCCACAAACTCCCTTTCTTCGTTGGCATTGCCCATGTGGGACCAAGGCCTGTGTCTCCAAGGCAAGTAAATAAAAGCCAGTTAAGAACGGAAAAAGGACATTATGTACGGACCGGTAAAAACAGAAGAAAAAAAAAGGAAGTTAAGAAATAAAAAGAGGTGAGGCTGTCGTATTCGGAGGTAGTAATAAGTACCACAAGAGAAATTGGAGAATTATCTTCTCTCTCTCTCTCTTTCTTTGCGTTTGTCCAACAGCTGCGTTCGAAGTCCGAGACCAGGCCTCACTTCTTTCACCCCATCCTGTACCGTATTGCTGTGACACGGCAATAGATATTAGGTAGTGCCAATGTCAGTGCAATGCCAAACACACATAATATGAAAGTTTCATACAAAGGATAGCTTTTGATTCAAATAATACATTGAGAGGGCAGGATACACGAGATCCGTCTCAGAGACGTTCGGTATATGACCAATGGCTTTTCTTTTGCCACTAACAATATAGAGCGTCCGGCTAATCGCATCCCAATCAAATTCTACCACACATCCAGTAGAGAAAGACATCTTGTCACACTTCCACGAGCCGTACGAGTCTCCAGCTCGCGAAAGACACCATCCACCAAGCTCAGATATATACTTATTGCCCATTGACGCCTCCTGCTGTGAGCTTAGCCGCGGAAGCAAACCCATCATCAGCCCGGACCCGTCGCTTCCCTCACCTTGATCGATGACCTTCATCGCCCATTGTCGATGATATCCAGAAAGTGGTGTCTTAGACCGCAATGTCACCCAACCACCGTTTGTCTCCCTGCACGCCGTAGACCCATCAATCACAACACCTGGATGAGGTGTTGAGATGTCAATCTCTAGGATCTCCAATCCCATCGCGTCACTTCTAACTAACAACAAGGAGATGCAGGACAGAAGCAAGGATGATACTGACAGTGGTGGTATTAGTTCGTAGTGGTGGTATTAGTTCGTAATGGTGGTAGTAGTTCGTAGTGGTGGTGGTAGTTCGTAGTGGTGGTGGTGATGGCAAGATGGAAGCGAAGAAAAACGAAAAGAATGAAGCAGTCCGCCAGCAAGATACACGGGATTACAGGATTTAGTAAAGCGCCAAGAGATCCGCACCTACATCGGTTTTCTTTTTTTTATGGAATCCAATCGCAAAGTCAAAAGCGTGTAAAAATTTTTTTTAATCAATAAGAAGAGAAAATATATTCACAACCACAATCTCCGCACCAAAACGCCTCACTGTGATTAACGGCGCATCGGTTGTGTGGCCAAGTGCCCACCCACCATTCTTCTTTGCCAGCAACTTGTTATACTGCGACTTGGGATGTCGGTGACTTGCCTTGGAATTCTCCCCGTGGTTTTGGTGCACCGCTGTAAGTGTCGCGGTGGCATCAACCGTAGATGCGGCACCCGCATGGGCACGAGAGACAGCTTTCGTAGTCAACCAGTTGTCAAATGCCACCCCTCCCACAACAAAATCAGGAATATTCTCCCAGTCAAACATATGACGGCTCATCACAAAATAGTCCTCTGAGAGGGTCTGGAAAGGCACCCCAAATGACTTGAAAGACACTTCCAAAACCCCCTCCCGTCCTGTGTCGATCGTCCAATTCAGTGGAATGTCAACATTTATGCGACGCCCAACAGCAAACCAGCCCCCAATAGAGTGATTGCGCTTTGAAACTATATTGTGGTAGCGCTTTATTCCACTGACAGTATCCGGCATAGTGTGCGAAAAAAGAATGTCCATGTTAGAGTACATAAAAGTTTGAGCATTGGGGTACGCCTGCAGCGCGCGTAAGAAAAGACCACGATAAGTTGGCTGCCCAAATTTTTTTTGCTCCTCGAAATCTTTGATGACGTCGAGATTGCACCCAATTCCTCTAGCCCCATTAAGACGATTAACTTCCTTCACAAGTTCTTCATTGAGCGGGTCATCTGAGAAAACTACAGGTTGGACGTTATTAATAAGTGCCCAGTTAAAAAGTGTGCGGTTGAGAATGCAAAAAGGGTCGTGTACATCACTCGTATTTGCTGTGAGAGACTTGAGCGGTTTGGGGGTACCGAACAAAATTATCTTCTCCGTCGCATCTCTCTCTGATGCACCCGTCAAACCCCAACACGCACGGGAAACCCATTCCCAATCCTCATCTACTCCAAGCGAACGACAGGCCTTGCGAGGCTCAACGTACATTTCCCATTGTGAAGCAGTTGCTGCAGCCTCTTCCTCTCCACCTGTCTCTGCATCGCAAACCACATGATCACCAGAAATGCGCACCGCGCAGCCCCTCGTAGAAGACCACAATCTAGCTACTCCTTTTCCAGGCATAAAGCGAATCTCCCACAGTCCCGTGGCTTTTGCCTTTGTGCGATCCATCGCGAGACGACCGTTGGCAAGAACGGTCAAAAACAATGTGCTCCAGGATTGGATGACATAAACGCCTACCCCATATCCACCAATAATACCCAAAGTACTTTCGGGAACAGCGCAGTAAACTCCACCAGATGCATGCCCCAACCAACGCCCGTCGTGTACCGAGCGAAGACGATAAAAACTGTTTTCTACAAATTCCCCGTCGGATGTGACGCGTTTCCAGCTTCCGACATCCTCCAGAAGATGCACATCTGACCCGGATCTGAGTTTCTCACGTTTCTCTAACTTTATGTCATAGTCAGCCGAAGTTTCAGAACGAGAAGCAATGGAAAATTGAATGATGACGTACGTCATGCCAAGTATCATATACAGAGCAGCAATAGCTAATAAAGCATTTTTCTGCCCCCTTCTGATCATTCTTAATGATAAATGAATAGAAAAACAGTCTTCAGAAAAAAAAGAAGGGGAGAGAGGGGAAAAAAGAAGGAATTGTATCTACCTTTTTTTCCCCTCCCCTTGTATTAAAAAATAGAAGGCAGAAAAACATGAGTACAAGAAGCAATGGGGAGGATTGATAGCACCACCGCCACAACCAGTGCAAGAGGTAAGGCTCGTTGCACAAAAGGGGGAAACTGTGCTGGGGGCCTAGTGCGACAGAGAAGAGGAACGTGTTTTTTCACTCTTCTTTTTTCGCCAAGGAAAGAAAAATAAAAAGGAAATGTGAACTAAGAAAAAACTTTTGCCTCTCGCCAATTTTCAAACAACCTAAAGGGCGTTTTTTTTTCCCCAACTACACCATCACATCACAACCCTCATTACCACGTTCATGTAGTAAAATACGCCGTCGGGTCATGTCACCGTATCGCTATCAAGTGAAGGTGGTGTTGATTCAGTTTGTAACTCACTCAAACCACCGACACAGAACTGCACAAAGGCATGATATCCCGTATTCTTCGGAAGCGTTACAAGATTCTGCAGGACCCCTATAAGTGCAGAATTAAATTTCAGGTGCCGCACCACATCAGACTTCCTCATGAGAATTATGCCGATAGCCATGGTACACTCATCCCAGACGGCGTACTGTTCACGAACTCTAAGTAGCGCCTCCAACACGCCGGGGGTTGAGTAGAGGTAACTCTGTGCAGTGGTCCACAACACACAAGGAATCCCACAAGACACATCTTCTTCCACAGGAGTAAAAAAACTGCGCCGAAACCCACCACCAATACACCGTGCGCTCCGGGGAAGACCGAATTCATCGTGAATACCATCAAAGAGACTTGAGAAGTAGAGGTGACCTGCATGCATCCACACTTCTTTATCGTTTTCTTCATCACTCATCAAGTTAACGGCTGGCGCATGAAACACCGGATACTTTTTCAGTTTTTCCTTGACGAAATGCGGCAAAGAAAGGGAGAATTCCTGTAGAATATCGTGCAGCATCAACAAATGCCCCGATAAAAGCGATTCCGTGGCCACCACATCTACGTTCGTCTTTACTTCCGGGTATTTACGGAAGAGAAACTCGACAACGCAGCCTCTTTCTTGCATTTCAGAGGTCAAAAAGTCACCCGATAGTTCAGTTGAATTCAGAAATAACAACGGCCCCTCTTCAGTTAACGACGCACACGTCATACCTTGTTGCAAACCAACAATGCTCCTTAGCTTCGTCCACATATCAGGGTCACTACCGTTACCGTTTTGGACCCCATGCAGAGTCAACTCAGCCCGCAACAAGGCCATAAAACGCAGGAGATCATGAATCAACCGGACATTCCGTTTCCCCAGAGCACATGTCAATAACTGCGCAGCACATGTCATAGCGGTTCCCAACGACTCCACTGATGCATCACCCCTATCTGCAGTGCCATCCACCATGATGACACGCAGCAGATGGGCCGCGTCCTCAAATCGACAGTTCTCTAAGCATTCCCGAAAGAATTCTACTGGAGATCCAAGAATGTCCAGAAGAACCTGCCAGCGGGAAACATCCATTTTGCGCACGCAACTCACGACCACACTGTAAAACTCTGAGTAGCGTCTTAGCAGCAATATAGTCGCTTGTACAGCCACACGTCGGTCCAGCTGTTCGATATAAGCTGGCGGGGTCTCGTCTATAAGGGTATGTAAATAGTGGTCCACATTAGAAATGAATGTCCCATTAGCCCTCATGTGTTCTAACCAGTAGAATAACTTATCATCCCAGACAAGAGGAACAAAGTTGGCCGTAGGTGACACACTTTTATTTTCGTTGTGTCCCAGCTCGCTTGGCGTGCCTGTACGTGTTAGGGCTCCCAAAACACGGTAGTTGTACAAAAGGGGTTTTATTGCCGTTCGAACGCAAGTAATGGGTGTCGTTCCGGAAGGAAAATCTAGCACATCACTTGCGCAAGAGGCAGTAAGAAGACATCCATCATAGGTAGAAAGTCCCACAGGAAGAGAATCTTCGTCAAACTCCCCTACGCCATACTCACACACCATTGGGAAAGTCGTCATCTTATCACATACGATTATCAAGTGAAGAACGCTAATCCCTTTCTCGCTGAATACAAGAATTATATTTCCGTTTGTTGGTGCAGAGTCATCCATCCAAATGCGGTAAACACAACTCGAAAGAATTGTTGTGTATGAAGGAAGGCTTTCTGACGTATCCGTTGTCGAAGTTGCAGCTGCACATGCACCAAGGTCAAGTGCCACCAGGGAGTGGGAGCCTCGTAGAATAATCAAAGCATAGGGTAAGGCACCACCACCTCCACTTTGTGACGCCAAGACAGTTCGACGTAGTGCACCATGTGAGTGTAATCGTGCGGGATGTATCGCGAATATTCCAACAGGGTTTAGAAAGCAGGGTGGAAGACTCACTGACTTAACTAACTCCAGCGATACACTAATAGAAGGATCGGTGGGGGAGAGTCCATTTGAGGAAATCACACATCGCCACACCAAAACTCTATTCAAAGAGTCCACTACAAGGAGAAAGTAAGCGAAATCATCTTCGTGGCATTCACACATTTGAAGAGGTTTTCGGTCCAGAGGCACGTGTGCCAGCAAGGCACTTGCATCCAGGTACGTCTGCGCATAGATGCGTAGCGCATAAGTGCGTGCTCGAACTATTTGCAGGGGCATTATCACAGCGATGCTACTCAACCAAAGCGGCTGAGCCACGCAAACCGTCTCTTTTTCTTGAGCCTTGTCACGCAGAATACGCCAGCGACGCGTAGATCGGCTAAACAACAGAAAACCATTCGTTCCCGCCAGCACGACGGCAGTGCCATCGGGGCTAACAGCTGCATACATGAGCGGGTAATTCTCACTTGCATACCGTGAGTGAAGGCTTACAACATCGCTGAGTGCAAGACCCCCTTCAGTAGGTGAGTAGCTCACCAAACGCAAGGCGTCACTATCAAAAGATATAACAGGAGTAAAACACCCTCTTGCATTACACGATGGGCTTGAAACGACCTCACTAAAGGCGAGTGCCGCCAGCACGTCGCCCTGGGACTCAATGACCAGCAACCGATGACTTTTAGAACTCCATGAAAAGGAAACACACCCCGCGAACATGCATCCCTGTGGATGACAAGCAGATAGTGAGGAATACACACAGACACTGGTGTAGTGAACGACAACCAGGCCGAGATGGCAAAAACCGATACAAAGCATCTCCTCATCAGGGCTCCATTGGATACCGCTGATGAGACGAGACTGTCCCTTCTCTTTTAGGCACTTTAGACCATTCCAGAAGAAAGCGAGGGAAAGGTCCTCTTTGACTCGCCTACAAATAACATCGCCCGTGTGGGTAGCCATCGCAATTAACATGTGCCTCGAGTTAACTACCACGCGAGTGGCATGCGTTGCAGAATCACAAACGCCAGTGAAGGCAATATTGTCCCTTGTAAAGTCGTTGCCAACATTGCTTTGGGAAAGAATAATGTACCCATTCGACAAGAGAAGCGTTGTCAGCTTGAGTTGGGAGGAGTGAGAAACATCCACGATTGTCCCTGACAGAAGCTCACCACGCGCAACACATCTACCGGAATCAGCGCTATCCTTCGCCACGCTATCCGAGGGGAGAAATATATGCGTTTCTTGACTAAGAAAATGACAACTCCACATGTGTAAGAGCTTCTGATGATACCAGCCAATTACACAGACGACCCCAGCGGTTGTGCATGCGAAAAAACAGTTGGGCCCAGCTGCTGTAAGTGCAGTTACAATCCCAGTCTTCAGACGTTCTTCGTTGATGAGGCGCACACGAGAAGAGGCAGAACCAACATGAAGAATATGTTCATTGTAGGTATGTGATATCACCTCCTCGTTTTGGATGTTGAAAGAGACTTCAAAGAACACAACACGCCTTTGTAGCGTCGCAACAACTAAATACTCTTCTCTAGGGTGCCACAGGAGGTGAGTCGCTGGATCTTCATCAACAGATGTGCCGTCTATCGGCACTGAGGCAAGATGAACGATATCGCTGCCACATGTCCAGAAGTGCAAACATTTTTGAGAAAGTACAGCAAGGCGATTCCCCACCGGACTTGCAGATACTGCCACCGCATATTCTCCATGACTGCTCGCATAACGTACGGGAGAGTAAACGACCCGTGGCCCATTGGCAAAACGCATGGAAAATATACTTTCTAAACCCCGCTTTAAAGAAAACAAAAAAAGTATATATATATATATATATATATATATATATAGAGAGAGAGAGAGAGAGAAAAAAAGAGAGATTAGAAGGTAGTGAAAATCAAAATGTGCCGCGATAACAAGAGGAAGACGCATCGATATGCGCGCAGACATGGATGCACATATGAAACCAAGAAACCTCACTCTGCAACAAAAGAAGGAGTCGCGTCCAGGCTAACGGTTCCGGCGCTGGAGTACGCTGAGGGACGAGAGTGTTCTTGTTCACGAAGTCGTTTCCGTCGAGAGGCTATCATGTCATCAACCTTACGCAGCCCGGTATTCTTCCGCATTACTGCCAAGGCGTCAATCATCACATCGATGATGCCATCACGCCGATCCAGAGAGCTACAGGTTAGTCTACCAGCATAGACACTCAGCTGATCTGCACCATCAGCTGCAAGATACACAAGCGCTTCAGCCACCTCCTCTGCTGACACTTTTGTGCACAGTGGGGTCATGAAAGACAAAAGAAAAAGACGATGGGTGCATTCCAAAACCCTCGTATGCGTTTCCGGCACTAACTCAATGATGCGTTTCATTGGATGTACTACTTGAAAGTTAAAACCCAGCGTATGACACACCAAGAGCTCTGTCTCCAGCAACATGCGCCGCCATCCTTGCATCTCCTCGCCTTTTTCAGCAACCTCGAAGACAAGCAGAATAACCTGGTTAAGGCGCACCTTGTAGTGTTCCACCTTGCTTGCCAGAAACGCACACGAAGCACTAAGAACGACCTCATCCAATTTCTTCAAACCATGTTGACTGACGAAGGTATGCCAGTAAACCATCGCAGTCGCTACAACAGTTTCATCGAGCTTCAAGCTCTCTACAACATACCGGGTCATGTTATACGCCTTTGCGGCGGTGCGATAGTACAATCGCCCCACACGAAGAACGGAGTACTCACTACTCGCCGCCGCTACAGAGGGCGCGTCATACAGCGGCGAAGATGCCGCCATCGCTTCATTAGCATCCATTAGATTCCGATGCGGGCTAACGGCAAAAAATAAACAAAAAGAGCAGAAAAAAAGTACAATACAAAAACAAACACATAAACAACACACGGAACGACGCGCTTTAGTCATTTATTGCAGACGCACAGATAGAAAAAAAAATTATCAAATGATTAATACTGTAAAAAAAAAAAAACAAGGAACTAACAAACAACACCTCAAACATTTTCAACCTACCTTCCGCCCTTCATCTTTTGGAATTTGTGGGCATCAGTAACCTGCTTCGCACGCATCGCACGTTCCTTCTCCTTCTGGAGAGAACGCGTCGAGAGCGCGACACGCAATTTCTTCCCACGGAAGTCAGTGCCGTTCCTTTCCTTCACCACCTTCATCGCCGCTGCAGGTGAGTCCAGGTAGACGTAAGCGTAGTTATCACGGTAAGTGCGAAGCCGCAGCACCTTCATGCCTGTGAAGAGCTCACGGATCTGCTTGTCCGTCGTCGACGTGCGGAAAATGGGTGAGACAAACACGACAGAGGAACCCTCGTGCGGGTCAGGCTTTGGGCTTGTCTTAGCAGGGACGACCGTCACCACACTGCCCAGAACCTCCTTCTCGTTGAAGAGATCAATCGCCTTCTTCACGGCCGCTGCGTTCTCGAAGAAGATGATGGCGTAGCGGCGGCGGCGCACCTGGGCACTGAGCACCTTGCCCGCGGCGGCAAAGACTGTCTTGGCGTCCTCCACTGATCCCTGACCCCAATTCTTCACGTAGACGCCATTGCTGTTGCCGGTGGCGGCCACGCGCTGCTTTGTCTCCTTCGCAACAGCCTTTTTGGGTGCAGGGGCCTTGGCGGCGGTCTTCTTATTGTCAACCTTTGCCGAAGGAGCTTTGGCGGCGGCGGCAGCAGCACCCTTCGGTGATGACGCCTTCGTGGGAGCCTTTGGTGATGACACCTTTGCGGGAGCCTTTTGTGGCGCAGCCTTGGCAGGCATTATCGTTTCTTATTACTCGAAGTTCGAGGTGAAGGTGTTGCTTGCCCGCTATCGGTCAATATGAAAAAAAAAAGGTTAAAGGTGTAAGTGGCACCCAGGTTCATCGGTAGCTTGCGCTATTCCGTCATTCGCAAGTGACTTCAGAAGAAGGGCAACGTCAGCACAGATGGGCATACATCACAAAAGATGTGGAAGCAAACAACGAGATAAAGAAACAGATAGATGAGAGATCAGTAAAATAGAGGGAAGGAAATGCTAATGCAGGCCCCTCCTGGAAGACGCCGCTACAACCACAACGTACAACTTTTGTTCTCCACTAAGTAATCTTACAGTTTGAAACCAGCATGAGACGATCAAGTCTGAACTAAGTCCAACAGAGAGCAATGCTTCTCGACCGCTATCCACGAAGTGTGCCTTAAAGCATTCAGGAAATAGTGTCTTCGGTCCACGGAAGCAGCCAAACGGAAATGAGCGCCATGCGATACCAACGAGTTTGATGCAGCACTCGCGTAGACCCCAGTGTTGTGCCAGAATAAGTGTTGCGGGGTCCACAATTTCTCCATACATTTCCCGAATACTCGACATTTCAGCATCACTCAGGCAACTGTGTATACAACGCGGCATCATGCGGGAGCCAAAATGAGGGAAGCGTTTTGTGATGTGCATCATCTGCTGGATATCGACCACGTCAATAGCAAAGGCATAGGGCCCATCTTTGCTCCATGTCACTGCAGCACCAACCAGATCCTCGTGAGAAAGGGAAAGAGACGCACCGTACTGCTCTACATCTCCCCTACCACCCACAAACACAATAGGCGTACCTACAAAAGAGGAAAGAGCTGCAGAAGCAGCCAAGCGCGAGAGAACATATGGTGTCTGATGGTTTAAATGCAGTCGCTCTGCTCGACGCTTCAACTCGAGGGAAATCAAATCACTTGACACCGGTGCTAGAGCTAAGAATGCCTCTGCCGTACAAATACTGTCAGCCACTAGGCACAATCTCCTCAAAGTCATCTCATTCCTATGACGCGAGAAAAAAAAAGCCTGTCAATCACCTTCGCCACCACAACACCAATAAGACAGAAAAGTGAAAAACAAGAAAAGAGTGAAAAAAACAGGGAATTGGTATAACACTCAAAGAAATTCACACAACAGAGAAAAGAAATACACGGAAGTCCCTACAAAAGACCTAACCAAAACACAAAAGAACAAGTCTCCCCAAAACAAAACAAAAAAAAAACAAGGAACTAACAAACAACACCTCAAACATTTTCAACCTACCTTCCGCCCTTCATCTTTTGGAATTTGTGGGCATCAGTAACCTGCTTCGCACGCATCGCACGTTCCTTCTCCTTCTGGAGAGAACGCGTCGAGAGCGCGACACGCAATTTCTTCCCACGGAAGTCAGTGCCGTTCCTTTCCTTCACCACCTTCATCGCCGCTGCAGGTGAGTCCAGGTAGACGTAAGCGTAGTTATCACGGTAAGTGCGAAGCCGCAGCACCTTCATGCCTGTGAAGAGCTCACGGATCTGCTTGTCCGTCGTCGACGTGCGGAAAATGGGTGAGACAAACACGACAGAGGAACCCTCGTGCGGGTCAGGCTTTGGGCTTGTCTTAGCAGGGACGACCGTCACCACACTGCCCAGAACCTCCTTCTCGTTGAAGAGATCAATCGCCTTCTTCACGGCCGCTGCGTTCTCGAAGAAGATGATGGCGTAGCGGCGGCGGCGCACCTGGGCACTGAGCACCTTGCCCGCGGCGGCAAAGACTGTCTTGGCGTCCTCCACTGATCCCTGACCCCAATTCTTCACGTAGACGCCATTGCTGTTGCCGGTGGCGGCCACGCGCTGCTTTGTCTCCTTCGCAACAGCCTTTTTGGGTGCAGGGGCCTTGGCGGCGGTCTTCTTATTGTCAACCTTTGCCGAAGGAGCTTTGGCGGCGGCGGCAGCAGCACCCTTCGGTGATGACGCCTTCGTGGGAGCCTTTGGTGATGACACCTTTGCGGGAGCCTTTTGTGGCGCAGCCTTGGCAGGCATTATCGTTTCTTATTACTCGAAGTTCGAGGTGAAGGTGTCTTTATTTTCACATTTCAGATGCAGAATGCATATTGTGTGTATGGGGGTAGATTGGTGTTAAGCGAAGATGAAGATGGAGAGAGTAGTACATTTTTTTTTAGCAAAGAAAACCAATGGTAGATTTCTCCCTTTGATATATATTGCGCAGCAACAGTTCAGAAACCGTGTTTTGAAGACCTTGTGAGATAAGGGGGGTAAAAGAAAAGAGTATCTTTAAAAAGAAGAAAATCCTTGCGTAAGCCAGTGCAGAATGCTAAAATTCAAGGCACATCAAGAGAAAAGATGCAGAATAACTTCCTACTTTCTCGCTACATCGTAGTTGTTAATAAACCATTCGACGGAGCGCCTAATACCTTCATTGATTGGCGTGAATTTGTAGTCTGGGAGGTACTGTCGAAGTTTGCTGTTGTCTGCCGTCTTTTTGAACTGCCCGTCTGCCATTGAGGTGTCGAAGTGAATCTCGCCCTTGAAATCCATAGCCTCAGCAATCATCTTGACAACATCCGCAATAGAAACCTCCTCGTCTTCACCTACAGAGAGAATAATGGGCTCCACATCTGGGTACTCGTGCAGCACCCATATTATTAGCTCTGCCAGGTCTTCACTGTAAATAAACTGCCTAAGTGGCTTGCCGGTTCCCATGACCTTTATCGGTTTACCGTCTCGCTTAGCGAGATAGAACTTGTGAATGAGGCCTGGGACAACATGAGATTCCTCTAAATTGTAGTTGTCATGCGGCCCGTAAATATTCGTCGGAATGACGCATGTGAAGTTGCATCCATATTCATTGCGGTAGGCACGATTCATAACGTCCACCATGCGCTTTGCATATGCATAGGCCTCGTTGGAAAAGTGTGGTGGCCCGTCATGCAGCATTGTTTCATTGATGGGATAATTCGTTTTGTCTGGAAATATGCAGGTCGACAAGCAAGAAACCAGTTTTTTCACTCCGTGTGTGCGACAACACTCCAACACGTTGTTGTTGATAGTGACGTTGTCAAGCCACATCTCGACAGGTTGCTTCATGTTCTTGAAGAGACCACCAACCTTCGCCGCGAGATGAATGACGTGCGTCGGATTGTACTTATCAAAGACGGCCCGCGTTGCCTCCGCCGATCGAAGGTCACCGTCTCGGCTGGAGAGAAACACCCAACGTTCATCCGCCCTGGGTTTGCGCTGCTGCACAGCTTCGAGGGCTTTTCCAACCAACCCACTGCCCCCCGTAACAAGAATAACTTTTGTTGTCATTTCTCTTTTCTCTCCCTCTTTGTGAAGACCCTCTGAAGAGACCCAAATTGCAGTGCAAACAGTAAAGAACAAATAACACATTTTACTAACCATGCGGTAATCAACAAGAACACATTAACAGGGGATATCAACACAGTCAATGGGGGGTGGTGCCCATTCATGACAGTCAAAAGAAGCAGGTCTGTACACAGGGCCTCTATCTCTCTAGGCGTATATATATATATATATATATATACGCCTATTCTCTCCTTGACAAACCATCTTATTTACATCATTCAAAGCAATCTGGGCAGCTCTCACTCCCTCAAACGATTATCCCATGCGGCAAACCTCTTCCACAAGAGATTTCTCTGTGACTCCTCAATGTTCTGATTTTTCACCCGGAGGCTCGACACAGCGCTGGCAATTGCGCGCTCCATCTTCAAAGCTGTTCGACTCACATAAGCGTCGCCAGAAACGTCTCCAAGCACGCGCGTTATTTCCTCCTCCATCTCTTGCAAAACCTCCTCATCCGACAATAACCAGCCACACGTAGCAGATTCTTCTTCTTCCTCCACATTCTCTCCCCCATTCCCTTCTGCTTCCTGCTGCAGCATCTTTTCTGCTTCGATCTCCTTCAATGCCGCCGCTTGGACCGCTTTCTCATGCTCAAAAGCCTTAAGGCGTATCGCCTCCGTCGCCTTTAGAGCTTCGACTGCGCTCTGAAGGTTATTCTCCAAGATGACACGAGCCTCTTCTTCGGAGCCCGCAAGAAAAATCCTGGAGCGCTCCTCCGTCACTTTCAACGCATCCCGTTGGTCACACCACTTGCGGCGCAATTCCTGGTATTTCTCCAGCTCCATGGCACGCTTTATATCCAACTGCTTAGACAGGCGATCCCGAACCTCACGGTTTTCCTCCATGCGATCTGCCAAGATTTTCACACAGCTCTCCAGATGCTCCCTCTTCTCTCTTCGAATAGCCTCACGTTCCTGCGCCTCGGCGGCCTCACCACCAGCGCCCCACGCCTCCACCACACGACGCTCCTCTGAGAAGACAGGACGCTCGTCCAAATACATCAGCTGAGGAAGCTGTAGAATCATACTGCGTCTGTAGCCCTTCATTCCTCGACTTGCCGGGTTACCATGGAAGTAAATAACACTGACTTTCAGAAGCTGCGTAAAGAATTCTAATGGGCCCAGTGCATCCTCGCCAACATCTATCTTGTTAAAAGAGAGATCCAAGCTGGTCAAGGTACTCTGAAGGCCCCACAAATCGGTGCAGTCATCCAAACTGCGAATTTGATTATGCGAAACCTGAAATGTCTCCAAAAGTGGACACGCAGTGGCAATACCAGCAAGAGAAGTCAAGTAATTGTGGGACACATTGAGGACACGCAAGTTACTCAGCAAACTAAGACTTCGAAGAGACGTAATGGTGTTGTTCTGTAGAAAGAGCGAAACCAACTCCTGTAGCGCCTCAATCCCAGTGAACTCACTGATAGCATTTTGCTCCAGCCACAAAACCTTCAGATTTACGTAATCATTCAGGTTTCCAATACGTGTAAACCCTCGAGAGTGAAGAAACAATTGGTCGTTAAGATGCGGTGCCGCGTACCCACCGTTTGCCTTGCACGTGGCAACCAGAACTTCTCGTGTCATCTCCGTCATAGCCACTGTCCAAATTATATTCACTTGTGTGGAGTCAATAATATTCCTCGTTCCCCTCTTGGTTATCCTCGTGACTTTTTCGCTCGTGACTTTTCTCCCACTAAAAAAGCCACAGCTAAACAAATCACTGAATGGTGTGTGTGTGTGTGTGTGAAGGGGGGGGGAGGGAAAGAGACTAACAACCACTTGTAGATGTCGGTGAAAGGAGAAAAAAAACAGCGACGAAAAAGAAAAAGTCAGCGTGAAAGGATAGAGAAAAAAAAAAGGGGGGGAGGAAAGATAATGATGCAAACGCGTTGTCCTCGTGTGAGAAAAACAACAACAAGGATGAAAGAAGAAACCCTTTTCCATCCGCCTTCAAGAAAAAAAAAAAACATCTTTTCACCTTTGGTTCCCTCACCTCATTAAAAATGAAAATGACAGGGCATTGACTACAGTGTGATTGGCGCAGTGCCAACCGTAACGGAGAACGGCTGCATATCCACGTCTGTCACTGACAACTGCAGCTGTTCAAAAGCATTTTCGAGAGTGGTCCTTAAGTCATGGTATGAGATGACCAGGATAGTGTTCCCGTCATCATTGCCGATAAGCTGCACAAGTTCTTCAGAGCCACAATCAAGCTTGTTTAGGGAGTGAAAGACATGACCCCAATCCAAAAGTGTACGGTGCTGTTCATCTACCTGATTGAATACGTACTGACTGAACAACCGTAGAGCATAACAGTTGTGTGCGTCCGCGCTGTGATCAGGAACATCATGTAGGGACTCTAAAACAAAGTTAAGCTTTACCATCAGCCGCATAATACGCCCATTATGCGCCTCCTTCGCGCACTGGGAAATCAAATAATCAGCATAGCCCTCCTGGTGGGCTACCTCCATCGACATCCGCTCCCCTAGCGCACGGCACAAACTAGCCACATCCGTGCTGCCATCCAGGCATGCCTTTACAAGCATCCAGAAGCTCTCTGAAAAACCGGATGCAGGCTGACTTGTGAAGTCATCCGGCCAAGCACTGAGGTTGCGTGTAGAAAGCTGAAGAAGTATCAACCCAAGGGCTTGAATATCTTGCTTCATCAGCGTTGCTATCCCAAAATTGTTGCCCCTTGACTCCACAAGGTCTACAAGTCCTATACCGCTGAAGTAGAACCTTCCTGTCACAGGGGCGTACAGGACCTTCGTCCAATGCAGCCCCCGTAAGGGTGTGGCCGTCTCGTGAAACGCTCGCATGAGTCCAACCATCTGACAAGCAAAGGACCACATGAGACCTTCTGTTGCTTTTCCATCAACAATAAATGCATCATGCAGACTCTTTGTTCCAGAAATAAACTTGTACTCCAAAATAACATCCTCACTTCCCATGACAAATTCATCTGTCGCAAAAACACCCGTCAGTGGGACTAAATTGGGGTGCCGGTAGTGCCGAAACTTCTCGTTGACAACACTACACTCCTCTGCGGTAAAGGTTGATTTCACAATACGCCGTAACGCAATGTCTTTTCCCGTGTAGCGTGCTGTTGTTTGATACATCTGCATTCTCAGTTTGGCGTTCATCAAACTGGGCGTTGCTTCGTTCTCGATGTTGTAGATTGTTGTATAGTGGGCAAACTTCGAACTCGTAACGGATGTAATATTCCGCGAAGGAGAACGCAACAACAAAGAGGCATTCGACCGGGCATTCCTCACTGCAGTCGACATGAATAAGTTACCTGCAGACGTGTAGGGCGTGGATGGAAACGGGTCAGCCAATGGTTGACAAAAGGGGTCCATATGCTGAGAGGCGTTGTAGAGGGAAGTTGGTGACGCGACGAAAGCATTTGACAGTACGCTACTTCCGGTGTTCACGTGGCGACGGGCGTACACATGCTGATTATTGTTTGTGTTTGCCGCACCGCCCACGATATTACCCCGACCGAGTACAACACTCTTTGCACCACGCCCCTTCGAATCCATGTTTTTGTTTCAGATTCCAAAAAGCTTTCTACAGAGGCTCTCATTACAAGTCACAAAAGAAAGAACAGATCACACACACACACACATATATATATATACATTGATAAATGTGAAAAAAAAAAAACACAAACCTTCCAGCGACAGTTTCAGCACTTAATAATTCTTCTCCACCAATATATATATATATATATATATATATATATATATTCGTCTTCACTGCGGCCGCAACCTCCAGCTTCCTTTTTTTTTCCCCTTCGGGGAAAAGATATTGACACTCTTCTCCTGCAGAAGGGGAATGCAGTGCATTTCTCCACAGGCGATACGGACAGCAAATCAGACGAATGCAACACCAAAGAAGTTTGGAAACGACAAAGATGACATAGTGTCATCTAGCTATTCGACTCACTTTCCTCGGCTGCGTTTCAAACTGCCAATGATAACCTTCTTGTTATTTTGCCGGCCTTTCTTGCTCTCTGCCACTTGCACCTCAGGCAATAGCAACGCACGCTCATCCATCTGCACGTTTCGCACACTCGCACCGCGGATGAGAACCTCGCGAGATTTCCAAAATGTGTCGCCCTCAGCGCCAGTTCGTATGCATTGCTTGAGCAGCATATTCATTGAGCGATCCACGCGCACCAAACTTCCGTTGATTGTCTCCCCCCCCGCTAACTCAATAGACACCACTTTCCCTCTGCAGTTTCGGAGTACATCTAACGGCGTCACGGGTCTTTTTCCGCTCATGCCCTGATAACATGCGAAAAAAAAAGGGATGAATTTCTTCTGCGCAAAATACGTTACACACAGGGAGGGGGAACAGACAAAACACACACACACAGTCAACACACTGACATCAACGAGCATCAGTGCAATTTCGTCCTCACCCGAGTCCTGGCAATCAGCCACTCCATTTTGTGGAAGTATCACGCCAACAATCAGAGAGCCGTCAGCTGTAAAAAAAAAAAAAAATGCGATCAGCTCCTCAGAAAAAAAAAAAGGGGGGCAGCGAAATGTCACAGCGCTTGATTCCTTCATGTTTGGCGTTCATTCCACATGCACACACACACACACAAACACTACATATTCTGGAAAAGGAGAAAGAAGTAACTGCAGCAATTTACGGGTCTACGTATATATATATATATATATATATATATATGTATATATGTGTGCGTATAATGAAAAGTAAACTTAACAAGAACTTTTCTACTCTTCCAGAAGACCCTTCGAGATTTTATACAACACAAAAACATCCTACACACATGGCACGCGTTCTTGAATACGTACCATCATCAAGAAGCTTGTTTCAAAGTAACCACGTAGATGTTGATCTCACAAACTGAAAGGCGATGAAGAAGCAATCTAGCGGTCACAATGTAGTCTAAGGCTCCCTCAAGGAACTCCTCCACGGCAAGAAAAAAAACTAACTGGGAAACTCCGAAAACACCTGCAGACCGCAAGCTCCTCCTCATTCTCCTCCTCCTCAGCACTCTTCCAACGACAAACAAAGTCACTCTACCACCCCAATCGATATATACAGTCAGTTGCTGCCTCCCCGATGCAGTTTAGGTGCCCCCCCCACATATCCCGCTTTTCTTGCGCACAGCCTGACTTCCAACATTGGTGTCTGACGGCGGTTGCAGAAAAAGAGATGGACCCACCGCGGTGAGCAAATGGGGTGAATTGAATAGATGCACATCACATTTTGACCCATCCACAAGAAGGGAAGAGCAACGAAATAAGAAAAAAGGAGAACATGTGGAAGAGAAACATGAAAAAAGCGCAGATAAAAGGGGGACACATTTGACCTCTATCAAAGGCGCACTGACGAGAAGCTGCATCTCTCGGGGAAAAAACGTGAATGGAGTAAATAGGTGTGTGAGTGTATACGAAAGGAATTCTTGTAGGATCCTGAAGGGGAGGGGGGAGTAAATAAGAAGATATCTACAAACTTTTCGATGTAAAAACTGACTTACACCAAAATCTTCCGCCTCAGCAACCCGGGACAACTGATACTTTGATGTGAGGAAACACACACACGCAAAGATTAGCAATGACAACCATCCACAAAGAATGAAAGGATGTGGAAATGAAGCAAAGGAAAGGGGGGAAAGGAGAACTACAACACCTGGAACTTGAAAATAAAAACAAAAACAACAAAAAAAATGGCAGCAACAGTGAAGATAAACGGAAAAGGGAAGAGGGGAGATTTGCACGCCCTTTTGTTACTTAACATCCATAGCTCAATTGTATGCGGTCAGACGTCGATATGAGAACGGGGCTGCAGCTATAGTTTTTTTCCTGGAATACACGTTTTTTTTTTCTTCCTTTTACTCTTTTTCGTGACTCTCCAACATCAATCCTAGATATAAATATAATATATATATATATATTCCCTAGTCTCACTTCGCGATATTCAACTGAACTCAGTCTCTTGAGTTACACTTTGCGGAATGAACCACGGGAGTAGAGTGTTTGTATGGTTATCCACAACTACTCTCAATACCCCTCGATTTCTTCTTTTTTTTTTTTTGAATGGACGGGTGGCTTTTCGCTCCTCCAAGCGTCTTAGATATCAATAGCATCTGGCTCGTACTCCTCTTCACTCTCGAGTTGTGAAGCCGGATCTTCTGTCAGGCCCTTGGAAGTGGCAGGAGAATCATCATCCGCGAGGACTCGTTTTGTTTCATCTATGTCCGTCATCTCCTTTGTCGGCTGAAAGTTCGGAGGAATGCTTCCTAGTGCCGTTTCTCGTGTGGCATACTTCGCGACATGCTCTTGAATAATTGAAACGTATGCAATGGGGTCACGGAGCAATTTGGAGGCTGCCACAGAGTTCAGTGGATCAGAAGCGTTTGGATATCGCAGCAGCTGCGGCAGAAATACGTCGAAGATGTTTTGTAACTCATACATGGGCGTCCAGGTTTGATTAATTACATCCAAGCAGACAGACCCACTCGCTTCATCCACGTTAGGATGAAAGATGCGGTTGCTGAACCCGATTGAGGGCGATTTAAAGGGATACTCCGGTGGGAGCTGCACGTGAATAGACCACGTGCCGTCTTCATACGGCGTACCCTCTGGTCCGCGAAACTCCACCCAAAACTCTGAAACCGAGTCGGAGGGATGCACCCTTCTGGGCCCGTTCATCAGCTTCATGAAATCCATCTCCCTACGACGTGATGAACGATCGGCGCACATGAGAACAATGTATTGTCTTCCCTCCGAGACCTTTTTTTTTTTTTTGCTTTCCTTCGTTGTTACTGTTGTCTGTGTGGGTGTGTATGTGTGTACGTCTTTGAGCTTATTCTAACTTTTTGTCTCAGTTCCTCGTGTTACTTGTTTGTTTCGTGTTTTCCTTCTCTTCCTCTTTCACGCTGTGAAAAGAAAAAAGCTGGCGGCTTGAGTTATTTTAGAGCGAGCTAAATGGAGCGTCAGAAGAACAGAAATGTTTGGGGAGGTGCGTAGATGAAACGAATGGTGTCTTTCATTGCATTGACTCAGACAAGACGACATCCCCGCGCTGCAGTGAAGGATGCGACTCCTGAGTGGTGGTACACCGCAGAGAGAGGTGGGAGCAGGTGAAAGAAGCAATAGAGAAATCTCACGCAACGAGCCGCCAACATTTCAATGTGCACGTGCATGCGTGTGTAAACAAAGGGCAGAAAAAAAAGGCAACCTTAACGAGGGGGGAGGGATGAAGAGGAACGCCAACACAGAACGGAAACAAAACTAGCCGTCTCCAACCAAGCGACGCCACTGTCGCCACAACCAAATTGCAGGCTTCGTTTAACACCTAAGTTCGTGCAGCTGTCATTTCCCCATCAGCGGATGACAAACTACATCACATCTTCTGAGGCTCGGACAACATGTGCCCACCGCTGCACTCACACACATACAGATCATGACCATCAGCCTACTGCTGGAGAAGCATCCAAACCCCACGAGATGTATGCAGCGTTATTCCATGCCTCTATTCCTCACCGCACACCTCAAGCAACATCTCTCAGGTTTGGCTTGCAGATCTAGAGGATAAAAACAGGAGAAGATATACACGCAAACTTGGACAGCAAGCAAACATATAAGCACACTGCACAAGATGAAAGAGAGAGAGGGAAACAGCGAAAAAAATAAAGAAAAAAGTGGGGGATAGAGAGGTGAGTCAATTACAAAGAAACATATTTGGTTAACTTTTTGTTTCTTTTTTTTTCTTGTCCCTTTCTTGAACAACAAAACACACCTTTCTTTTTTTGTTCTGATCTGAGAATATTAAAACTCTTCACACAGCACAACACTGAGACAGCAACTACTACTACTATTACTACTCATAGTCATCGCGTTGCACGTTGAAAAAGTCCACATGATGTTTAATCTTTGATCCTGGCATCCACGTAACAAAATCCTCAAGCCCCTTTGGGACAAGAAACGCCGGATCTCTGATTTGCGTCGTGCCAACACGCACATGGCCATGATGGGTTAATTCCGCCGCAAGCTTACAGTTTGGTGCCATATTGAGATCACGGAGAACGGTAGGAAGTCGACGTTTACAAAAGGCCTCCACACCCACCTTGTCAACTTCAGACAAGCCAAGTTTTTCCTTGATAAGACCCATTGAGAAGAGTTTGTCTAGAATCTGCTGTGTTATTTGTATTCTCACTTTGCTGTCAGCCGGGAGATAGCGAAGATGCGCCAGGAGCTGACGGATGAGACCAACCAGGCGCAAATATCGGCGGTAATCTTCACGATCCTCCAGATGATACTTCGTGATACAAAAAGGCTCATGCCAGTCATCCTGTGGGTATTGCATAAAGTCGTGTTTCCGAAGTAGTTTCTTCTCATGATACTTGAGAGGACGGTGAATGGGATTACCTTTGCTATGTGACGAGACGGGTGTAAACTTGCTACGCTTGCTGCGCCTGATAGATGTCTCCTGCTCCTTTACTGCCGCCATGCACGGCCTGGACTTTAGTACAGAGACATGCTGCGCAGTATCCCGCGCCATTTGCCACTACAGCAAGAGAATACACAAACACACAGGGCAGGAATGAGGAAGAAATATTCTTCCCTTTTTTTCGTGAGATACTAAACAGAAGAAAGAAAACCAGTGGCGTTATACATCTTGCAAAGAGGGTACACTACAGAGAGTTTTAATGAAAACAAAAAAAAACATTCTGCACACAGTAAACGAAGGAGAAATGCAAAAAAAAAAGAAAAAATGAACCGTCTTACATGTATACTCTTCACGCAACATGTCCCTTTCAGGGGGGGAGGGGGGGGGGGGGGCAACTTTCATCACTTGCAATATTGTTTTCCGCACGTATAACACGTATAAGAAGTAGGCGAAATGTAACTGATAATGAATGCCTCAATTGAAGTGCGTATACATATAAACTTGAATATCTTCTCTTGCATGCATTTGAAGATCTCCATCAAAGTCTTCTGGTAGTGACACGTTTGGTGGGACACAGAGCCTCCAGCTCCCTCTGAGCCTCCTGCTTCTCCAAGAAGATACGCATGGAAGTCACTTTCAGCTCCTCTAACTTTGACAGAAGCGCCTCATTTTCCAAAATCATTTCATCATAGCGCTGCGCAGCCTTTTGTGTATCCTTCCTGGCGCCTTTTACCTTCTTCATGATTGCTTTTTGCTTTTCCTGCTCCTGCGATATGCACTCCTGATATTGCGCTGCCTGCTCCTGCAGGCGACGGTTGTTTGCAATTACATGTTTGTTAACTTCATTCATCATCTCGCTTCGCAGCTGCTCCTCACGGCGAGACATTTCGAGTTCCTGTTGCTTCATCATCACTTCCATCTGCTCCACCTTTTCCTTCTCAGTAGCAAGGAGAGAGTTCGACCACTTGATCATTTGTCGGTTATTCTCCAGGTTCTCTATCTTTTCCTTCAGGGTGGTTTCCGTACGCTGAAGTTGTTGCTGCAGGCGATCGTAACTCTTCTGAAGCTCGTTGTATCCAGCAATCTTGGAACGCATTTCGTCAATGCGCGAGGTGTAGCTCTCCGCCTCTTCCTTCCAGCGGTCAATGTCCGCGCTCCTTGTACGCTCTACAGAGTCCATCTCATCCTTCAAACCATTTAGCTGGCCACGGAGCGTTTCCAGTTCCACCGACAGCTGCTGATTGTATTTTTGCAACTCACAATTTTCCTTTTCCAATTCCTGATGTTCTTCTTTAAACTGCGCACGCTCTTCTTCAAGTGTTGTTTCTAAGTCCTTCATCCTCATTTCACACTTGTTTAGTTTCTTTACAATCTTGTCACATGTCTTTTCCTTTTCCAGCGTGATTCGCTCAATCTCTTCATCCTTCCGTTGCAGCAGTTCCTTGATCCGCTGCGTGGTCGCTTCATCTGTGCTGCCTGAATGAAGTACGCTGTCATCAGCAGCAGCAGCACTGTTGGCCGTTACCTTTCCGGTCTTTAGGAGTTCATACTTCTTCAACATGTCGTCTAGTTTCCGCTGGTGCTGATGACGAAGCTCTGTGAGACGCAGCTTCACTCGAATTTGCTGCTGTAGATGAGCGTAGAGATCACCATCAATAGGCTCTTCCTCATTTACTGCTGAAAGAATAAACTTCTGCACCTGTTCAGCACTTTCAGCGGAGCCACCTGAGGTGGCTTCCGTTTCACTGATACAAATACCGAATCGACGAAGGGATAGATTAGCATCTCTAACACGTGATTGCAATACTTTCTTAGCACTCCTCTCCTCTTCCAGTTGCCGGAGGATTGCAGTACGTTCGTCAGTGTTACTCCAGCCAGAACCACCAGCGAGTGAGGCGTTAGCGAAAACATTACTGCCGCTCTCCTCTAGCATTCTCTTCAGCCGCTCAATATCACGCTCCTTCTCCGTCTCTGAGGACTTTGTGCGCTCCAACTGCTCCGCCAAGGCCTTGTACTCATCTTTGCTCTTCGCAATTTTGACCTTGATACGCTCTTGATCCCGCTCGATCTTATCACGTAACTTTGCGTTCTCCTCCCTGAGTGTGTTTAGCTCCACCCTAAGTTGAGAAAGTAATTCATTGTCCGCTGCACGCTTGGTAGAGTCCTCCTGCCGTTGTCGCATCAACTCATCACGTGCGCGGAACGCCTCTTCAAGCTGTCGCTGCGCCTGCTCGTGGATCTCGCTGGTCACCTTTTGTGCATACTGTTCCAGATCTTCATGCGTATACGTGGATTGCCTCCAGGCATCATAGAGAGAAGCAAAACCACTCAGGTAGAATCCAATCTCCTTCACATCCCAGCCCTCGTCCGTCGTATTGTACGATCCATCCTGCGGCATCTTCGAGCGAATTTCATGCAGCTGTTCCGGTTGGCAAATTCGTTTGATGAAGTTGATTGCAAGCGATCGTAATTCCTTCATATGCTCCGTTTCATTTTGAAGATTCCACTCTAACATTGCGCGTCCATCAATCTCCTTTTCTAATTCTTTTTGCTTCTCAAGAAAGGACTCCTTTTCCTTCTCCAATTGTGCTTGTAGAATACGGCAGTTTTCTTCAAGCTCGAGGTTGTTCTGCTCACCTCCTCCCCGAAGGTCTGCATTCTCAATCTCCAGCTCCTCAATGCGCTGTTTTAACTGATCCTCCTGATTCAAGTCAACATTTCCAAGTCGATTCTTGAGATCCTCGATTTGATCTAAAAGATCCTGAATTCGGGCATCCTTCGGATCCATATTTTTTATAGGCTTGTTTTCGATTTGTTTCGCCCGAAGAGCAAATCGCAAAGTTGATATAGTTTCCGATATATTTTTATCAGAGGGTCCAACATTGGCAAACATAACAGTCTTCGCATTACCACCAAGTGAGTCCTTGAGAAGCATTGTAAGAGGGGATCCACGATAAGGAATGTGTTTTCCGCCCTTGACAATAGTATCAATGACAGTTGCAAGCGCCGAAAGTGACAAGTTAATGTTACAGCCCTCCTTCGCCGTTTCACCTGTTGCATTCGTCTTGCTTAACTTTTCCGAACCCGCGAGGTCCACCACATTGATCTTACTTGTGATGACAATAGGAGAGCTTGAATCATGCTCAAAGTCAAATTGCTCAACCTGAAGGATAAATAGGGAGTGAGATCGGCTGCTCGTATCATTCAGGTCCGTAGACGCAGTCTGACGGCGATCAGTGCCTGCATTAAACCACCGAATAGCCTCATCAAAATTTGTCACCTCAGGCGTTTCAGCACCCTTGACATAAAAATTTTTTGCCATATTTTGCTTGATTTCAAGGTTGGACTGCTTCGAAGCAAGAAGATCGCGTGACTTTCCATTGTACAGCTCCACGTAAGAGACTCTTACCTTGAACATCTTCGTGGTCGATGACAACTTTTTGATCTCGTTAAAGAGGTAAGCCACTACCTGTGGCATCATACCCCACATTTGGGGTTCACTCAACTTCCCCGTCATGGTGTGCGTCTTTCCAGAACCAGACTGTCCATAGGCGAAAACTGTCGCATTGTAGCCTTGCAACACGGCTTCAACAAGCGGCTGAACCTCCTGAAGAAATATATCACGCTGGGTGTAGGTGTTGTTGTATACGCCATCAAAAGCAAAGGTGTCTGCATCGCCAATAGGGTGCTGCACAACAACCTGGTTTGTCGCGAGGTCAAGGCGCACCAATGCCTTATCGCCACGCTCAGCCTCGTAGGGAAGCAAGTTGCGGCAACGAACGATCACGCGGATATTTTCGGCTCCAGGCTGCTTCTTCACCATTGTTGCTATTTCTCCACCTCCTCTCTTTGCTCAACGTTCGCGAGTAATTGGGTGGGTAGATGACTTCCCCCACCCCCTCCCCCCGCCTTTCACTACACACACACAAAAGATAATTTTAAAAAGAAAACACTTGAAACCCTACTTTTGCTCTTTTCTGACATTTGGTACGGGGAAAGCAAGCGCAGACAGCACCAAGAGAACAAAAACAAGAAACAATCAATAAATAAAAAATAAGTTTTACACATGCTCAGAAGCACTCATGTGGAAGCATAAATACACACTGAGAGAAAAATAGAAACACACAAGCAACAGAGCATGTGAACAAAAGTCTATGGAGACAATAAAGGTAAGTCACATTTCAGAGCGACGAAGGGGATCGTAGAACTCACGCACAGGGATGAAGGCTGCATCCACTTCCCCACAGGCGTAAATGTTTTCATTCTGAGAAATATCCAGCCACGGATCTTGATAGAGCGCACCCACGCGAGAGTCACAAGGTGGCGCGTTCTTCAAAACTCGTGCAGCAATAACACCAACACAGCGTCCGTTGTCCTTCCGCACAACAGGTCCACCACACATACTTAGAGAAAGTGGCGACTGCAGCGAAACTAGAATAACTGTGCCATAATCAAGGGAGACAAGTGCCGCTTTGCACTCAGCTTCAATACAAATCTCTGAGAGCTTTAGGCCATCATCGTTCGGATTGCTTTTCTCCTCCATGGCCTCCATGCCGAGAAAAAGAAGCTCTGCGCCCTTCTTGATGGGGTTTGTGTCCAGCTCCAGCGTCTGCAGCCCATACTCTTTTACTAACTTCTCATCCCTAAATCGCAGCGATGAGACATCCATGTTTGGAAAATACTTTTGTCCAAATTCCATATCAAGCGATCCCTCTATCCTGCCATTGGCCTCCGGCTTCAAAACCCTGGTGCTGATGTGGCGCTCACCTATCGCTCGAAGCCCGACTGTGTCTCCATAAATATGCCGATACCTCACTGGACATGTGACGTGCGCTGCACTCAGCACATGGTACTTGTAGAAACCATTGAGTTGTTGAAATGACACAAGGAAACCGCTCCCGCGGACTAGTGGTAAAACTGTCTTCCCTTTTTGAGTCCAGAGGAAGTACGAGGAAACAGCTACAACAGACATTGGCCCTTTTACTCAAGTGAAACAAAAAAAAGAGAGAAAGAACATCCACGGTACATTATCATCCACAGAAAACTCTGGCTCTCAAAAGAACCGACCTTTCAGATGATGTCTTTCCAAAGTCCGCATCATTTCAAAAGACATAAAGAGAGAGAGAGGGGGGGGGGCTGCAAAGAAAAACGGAGGAAAAGAAAATCCATTTTATCGCCTATACATGGGCACGGCTCATGAGCTTCAAAAACTCCTCTTCATTCACCGTGAGTGGGTCTCTGATCTCTGCTTCATTCCTTCCAAATACAGCCGATGGATGAGCAAATAACACCATCTCCGCCAGTTCGTCATCAGTCAAATCCATATTCAATGAGGAAACGATGGGACGGAGATCGTCCACCGTGATGTACCCCTTCTCGCCAACATCTATCAGCCTAAACGCACGAATAGCCTCAGGTCGGCTATCACGTTGGGTGACCTTCGCAAGAAGAACGCTGTGAAATTCATTAAAGTCTACCGCGCCAGTGATGGAACCACCCACCTGCTGTAGTAGGTGCGTTAACTCGTTCTTGCATACATCATAACCAAGAGCGCAGAGCGCTACTTTTACATCTACAGCCTTTATACGTCCTGTACCCTCTGAGTCGAAAAGATCAAACGCCTTTCGAAGCTGCATCTTATGTTTCTCACACATAGCGAGGGAAAGTGATGCCTTTGACACAGCCTTTTCGTCCGCTACATTCATTGGAGAACTCCTTCCCCTCTTTGCCTCCATTGCCATAAGCCTAAAAATTAGTAAAAGGAAGAGGATCAACTGAAAGAATCAAAAAAGACCACTTTTTTTTTTTTGGAGGTGGGGGGCTTCAACTTTAGTTTCCTTCTTGTTTGGATGTTTATCGTTCTTGTCTTCCCACCATGCGCTTCTCCCCGTCTTCACTATTTGTCTTCCTTGTTTCTTTGTCACTAAAAGTTTTCCCCCTCCCCTGGAATTGCGGCAGCGAACACAGAAAGAGAGACCAGAATATCTTTGGTCAACTACGACAACTCCAGCGAGCTCTCCGTGTGATAATACCCATCGGTTGATCCCTGCATGCGACATATGTCTACCATAGAGAATGTCACATCACCAAAGTCGTGATGCTGATACTCCGTCCACAGTGACAAGGGTATTTTGGTGCCAAACTGCGCTCTTTGGCTCGACCTAATCTTTGCAAGCGTTATATGAGGAACGTATGAATCGTGCGGGTTACCCTTCACATCCACACCCAATTCACCGCTAACCCTCTGACGAATCCGGCAAACAGCATTATCGAGCGTGTTAAAGTCCGCCTCTGGAACGACACGTATAAAAAGAACACGGCTAAAGTCAAACGTCCCTAAACCTCTAAAGCGGAGCCGCAGTGGGGAGATGGTCGAAAACACATCCGAGACACAGTCGTGTACCTCCTTCAGTGTCTGGTCCCATTTGCTTTCCGCAATTGTCATCACACCAAGTGTAATGTGGAGTTTTGTCAGTGGAACAAGCAAGGGGACATATTGCTGATGGGAGAACAGCATCTGAGCATGTAACTCCTTTACACGTGCACTTAGAACGTTCCTCACCGGTAGCCGCAATGACAAGAAATGTGTTGGTCGCTTCTGGCGGCTCCACTCTGGTGGAATAGCTTGCCGCGTCTCCCCTGTTGTGAAACTCGTACGGAGCTCACGACGATAGCGCGACTGAACATCTGTTTCTTCGATTGTCACACCGGAAGCAATCCGACGATCGACAATGCGATGATTGATGGGAAAGTACAGTCCTCTCTCGACCTTCTGCAGTGCACGGAGGGTGCGCCTAAGCATGTCTGTATCAGATATGAAACAACCACCAGCAAGCAGAGAAGCAGAGAAAGGGAAGAAACAAATACGAGAAAGAAGTATTGAGAAAGGGGCATGGGTAGACGCAAGAAAAACAAGGAAAAAAAAACAAAAGGAAAAAAAGAAAGAAATGCATGCCATTATCACCTTTTTTCTAAGCACATGTACGAGAAGGAAAAAAAGCAGGAAAACGATTCGTTGAAGCAATCGACATTTGAAGAGAAAAGGGGGTTAAGTAAATGATATCGACTTTGCTTGTGTGTTTTTTCGTCATAAAAGCCACCGGAGAAAATAGGGTGGGTGTGAAACGATGCACAAACGAAAAAAAAACAATAATTTAAAAAAAGCAGGGAAAACTAGAGAAACATAGAAAGGGTAAGAAAAAGGAAGTCGTAATAAAAATAAAACTTCCCGTAAAGTACATTCATCATGAATCCCCTATGCTACCCTCATCGAGATCGGCCGGATGGAAACTGAGAGACTGCAGCTGAAGATTGGTGTGTTTTGTCTCGTCAAGTATGATGGAGGACACAAAAGCAATCTTGTAAACAGTGGCGTGAGCCTTGTCTACGCAGTCTAAGTTGAAGTACCGATCCTGAATAGATTCAGCCCATTCACAAAAAAACTCATAAATGAAGTCATTTTCAGCAGCATTCAGACTCGACACAGTAGGATTGTGCGCATGAGTAAACGAGTCTGCAAGACACCTAAAAGCATATGATGTGATCGTGGCATCCACATGGGAGGAAATCACATAAAACGCGGAGATGACCATTCCAAGGGTATGTCGAACGGATTTACTCATGCTGCAAGCTATTATTTTAGGAAGAGAATCCCGCTCGCTGGTAGCTTTCCAATTTCCCCTGATTACACCACACACCTTATCCGTAAGTGCCGGTATTGACATGGAACGGAACCAGTCGCCAACGAGAAAACCAATAATACCCACATTGGCCATGGCATTCACGTTGAAGCAACGCCTGTTAATGGAAAGCCTACACTCACTGAGAATTGCCTCCTCTGGTGAGGCGCTAGGTGCAAGAGCGAGAATTGCTATCTTTGCTGCAGACGGTTTTGCACGTATGAGGTTGAGCAATCGACAAAGAAGCACATGAAGAACCATGGGAATAAAGCGGTAGTAATCAGCCTGCTCTCCATGCAACATAAGACGCTGCCGCTGCAAGAAAAACTCTATGTCAACGATAGCGTCAGATATCTTCATAGGAAATACTACCGAGAGTCTCCTCAAGTGGCACTCAAAATCGTGAATAAAGTGTGCTTGTTTTGACGACTGTATGGCACCAGGTCTCATCTGTCTAACAAACTTTATGACCTCTGTGCTTGGCATGTGCTGTGTATATACAAAATAGCAAGCAATCATAAGCCCCGTTCGACCGAGACCGGCATGGCAGTGAACAAGAACTTTTCCTGAATTTTTCACGTGAAAATCCATCACTTGCACACTTCGCAGCACTATATCCTGTTGTGGTGCCGTCATATCAGGCCATGGGAACTCATAGTAACTGATGCCATGCCGCATCAAGTCCTCCTCTCCATTGTAACTGTATCCAGTTGACACATAAATACCATCAGGGCCACAACTCGCGTGTTCTCCTTTTTCCTGAAGATTAAATACACCTGTAATCTGCTTCTCTTTGAACTGTTCTATAAGGTGATACTTTGGGAACAGGGACGTTGATAGACGCTGACTCGCAATAATATGCAACCCTACCCAATTAGAATTCAACCCCTCAATAGCCGTACTACATCGCTTTCCCCCCATGGACTCCCAGCTTTCATATTTGCATTTCGCGCCGCCACAAAACGAGCAGTGAATTCCTTGGCGTGCTCTATCAAGAAACCCATAAATTTTAGACTCGTCAACTTTTTTAACCCTCCCCCTCGTTGACTTTACTGAAGACGACCGGCTGAATTCTTTGGGAAGCTTTTCCAGCGGTATGTCATTGGCCTCACCCGAAGAGATGTTCAACATATCCTACGGAATGCACAGAAACCCAAAAAAAAAGGGGGTAACAGTAATATATGCATGCGCCAAAAAAAAAAGGGAAAAACTCGTTCTCAGAGTCCCAGTCCCTTTAGTTACCGTATTTTTTAATAGGAGGGAAAGTTGGGCTCACACCAGCTCATTGATGCATTTAACTCCCAGCAAGCCATTCACACCCCACACAATCTTCGTTCATACCATACTCATTAAAAGCACTCTCATCATTTACTCACAAAGTGGCAGAAGCATCAGGGATTTCAGGTCAAACCGGTCCCCCGCCGCGAGGTGAGCTTTGGGGGTGGGTGGGGTGGTAAAAATAGAAAATTAACAGTATGAAATACTATAAAAACAAGTAAAACCTCCCCGAAAGTGACTGAAGTATTGCTCAGCTTCAATAAAGACAACAGAACGATAGGAACAACAAAAAGCTATTTACTTACAAAGGGAAAATGCACAAGCCAATAAGACTCCACCGTCCTTTGTTTTTCTCTTCAGAAGACTCCTAAGAAAAAAAAAGAAGTGCAGTAGAAAAGAATTCGCTAATATGCTTGAAATGTTAAACAATCCCTTACCATCTCTGTTTCCCTCCTTATTTGAAATGAAAGAAAAAGAGCCGCTTGTGCGTTCCCAACGTTTTGTATGCTATATCACAAGTACCTGCGAGAGTCTGAAAGGTCCCTCACCCCTGTCTACAAAAACAAACAGTACTGATGAAGAACAAGTGCCAAAGAAGTCACCAACGCGCCTCCCAAGCAGACTGATGATGAATGCATTTGGTAGGCCTTAAGAACTCACAACTTTGCCTCAAGCTGAATGACGAAGAGAGTTAATAGGATATGGCATCGGTCCATCCGATCTAACAAACAGTCTGAGACTGGAACATTCCTCTAGCAGCCTCACAATGCCCACACTCTTTCCACCACCAGAAAAAAAAAAAGGAGACAATACTTCCATCCGTGCACCTCTTTCAAAATTTATGTACATGTATGTGTGGTTGGGTACATGCATACACACATGGTCGCCACGTATTTTTTATTTTCTCGTATTTCCACACACGCACACACCTTCTCACTGTCAACAGATAAGAGGCAGATACGCTGCACAAGATGCCCTAAATAACAACCACCACCACCAGCATCCAAGCAAAAACCAGGTATCAGTTTCATTACCATTCACATTCTTCATGAGTCTTCGATTCCGATAAAAACTAAAAAACGGAAAAAATCATTCTATTTAGACCTTTTTCGCCATTCCAACGTTTCCTCAAACAGAACGCTCGCCCTCATTCATCTGTACAAACTGCACAACAGCCTTCCTCTCTTGGTAACGCGTCACATCAATCTCGTTAAGAACAGACTCCGTGACGGCCCCGAAGTACCCTGCCTTCTTTAGAAGATGCCTCATAGTTTGGATGTGGTCCCAACCTTCCTCGGGCATGACTGATGGAAGATAGGTAGCGCTGTAGCCCTTGTACCGGATTTGTATTCCATGAACACCAATTACCCAATCCTTCCAATTGCTTGCAGTCTCAAAACAACAAAGCAAGCAAACAGAACAACACAGTGAAGGAAGCTCGTTTAGTTTCACTGGTGGAAATCGGCTATCCTCAAACGATGCGGCTATCGCATATGTCTTGAGTTGTTTATGAAGCGGCTCAGAAGAAAAGGTTCCAATGCAGCCGCGCAGTCGGCCATCCAGAGTCTTCAGAGTAACAAACAGTGGGCAAGAATCGTTAGGAATGCTTGGAGGTGGCTTTGGGATCGCCTCATTCCTCAGTTTACTATTTATGACGGAAAAGCAGTACTCCGCCATCTCTGGAGTTGCCTCAATCATCCTCAGACTTTCTTTAAGAGCGTAGATAAGCAGAAGAAAAAAAGAGACAACAATTAGCATTTAGTAAAATTTAAAAAAAAACACACAAGCAGGGACATTGACTACGCCAATGCACGCTAGGTCCAAAGAGACTCCATTAAGTTTAGCTGTCACGGTAACCCAGTTTCCCCATTCTTTGGCGCTTCTCTTTGCCTCTTCATAGTTGTCAGATAAATTTATATGCTGAGGCTCACAGGTCTGTGTACTTATTTAAGAACGCACATTGCTGACGCGGCCTTCAGAAGAAGGAATAATGAGCGAACACAAAAAGCAGGTAATAAAAACGCCACTAATGTCCATTAGTACCTGAATGCATGGGGCAGCATGCTCCCTACGAACACTCAGTATTTCGAGAAAAAAGGGTAGTGTTGTGCCCAGCAGGACAGAGAAAAGCATTATGCAGAAGAGAGAAAGAGACACAGCGAGTGTAGAATATAGTTGTCCCCCGTAAAAGTAGTATACCCTGGTAAACCCAACTACAGTCAGCAATGATGATGTTATGAGACCACAGCGAAACTCCCCATACAAGACAACAAGATAATCGCGCCTTCGGAATTCACGTGTTGCCAAGCCTGTAATGCAGCGAACTGTCGATTGACTCCCGGCATTACCACCAGCTCCGATTAGCATTGTCAAAAACATTGGAATAATCACATGGTTACTAATTAATTCCTCGTACGTTTCAAGAATAAACTGGGATAGAGACTGAAACAGCAATAGAGAAATAAGAACAGTTGTTCTCTGGACGACAGTGTTCGAGAGTCCCTGTAAACCTAAGTGAGTATAGGGTGATTCCTGGAAACTCTCTTCTAGTAATGCAAACTGAACTACGTCTTCACTTTTTCCATCTTTTTGTTCCCCCCCCTCGTGGACCACTCCATCCTCTATCACTACTGTAGTATCAGGGTAACTCCTAAGAGATGGCATCATCTGTCCACCTTCCCTTTAAAAGGGTGGAGAACACATAAATATGTGAGAAGCAAAGAAAAAAAAAAAAGACAAAAAACAAGACGATAAGCTTCAGTACAAACTGCGTCACTTTAGTGAAGGAAGAAAAGGCAAAAGAGAAAAAAAAAAAACAAGGTGCGAAGAGGAATTTAAAAAGAAAAGGGTCCAACATAGTTAGAACAGAGAGGAAATAGCCAAAGGAAGAATGAGAAAGAGTCTCTCCCAATAACGGTCTTTAGATTTGTTTGAAGTTTAGACGAAAAAAGAAGAAACCGTGTCTCTTGCAAGGTGCGCGCTTTTATCTGGAAGTGTCTCGCGCTGAATGGCAAGTGTGCCTCGACAGCGGTGCCCTGCAATACAGTGGTATCCCATCTCATCCGGTGCTTTCTCTAAAAAATCAACAAGTCTCAGTGAGTTGTGCTTTGAGCATAGCAACTCTTTGCACCCTTTCCCTGCCAAATCGGAAGGTAAATCTAGCGGTGTGGAGAGACAAAAGGAAGTATCGTAGCACACGTAGCAGCAGTCTTTGATAAGCTCTTGCTGAGGCGTCAGCTTCCCATGTTTTGCACACCATATCTTACGATCAGGTTGTACAGAATCTGAGGAATTCACAAGCCCCACATTTCGCGAACGATTGCTTGTCGGTGCCCATAGCACAGTCGCTGGCAATGCCGAACGAACCTCTCTTGCCGCTTGTTGAGGACGGCTTCCTTTGGGAGGCAGAACATACGGTGCAATAGAGACTGTAGCATGTGACGACGACGTTGGAGCACCCACGTCGTTGAACTGGCCACGACAAGTAGAGTGAGATAAGCACTCATATATTCCTTTGCGAACTTCCTTCATCTGATGAATGTTCCTTCTACGGTTATGAAGGCTACACATAACCATCTCAGTTTCAGTACGCTGGCGACACTCCCTGTGGGGTTTGCAACGGAGTTGTGCAGAGCGCCCATCCAATGGCATCAGATCCACCCTCGTCCGCTTTCGGCGGTGGACTGAACAAAAGCCCATCTCGATAGTAGACTTATTGCCTTGCATTCTTAAGATTTGTCTTGGCAAGGACGATAACGAAAACAACAAACAGAAGCAAGCGAAAAAGAGAAGAAAAAAAAATGGAGCTTAGCGCAAGGCGATATTAACAAGGTGTGTAAGAGGAGGAGAAAAACACAATAATAATAAGAGAACGGAAGGGATGTGTAGTAGCCTTTGTGGTAATAATAAGAAGAAATTCTATTTAAGCAGTGCATCACAGAGAAATAGGAAGAGCCGTACTGATCTCAGGAGCTTTACACAATGTCACATCATGGAAGGTTGTATGAAACTTCCTCCCATGAGCGGTGATCTGATGGGTCCCTTGTTCGTAAAACAGTTATTTGGGTTGACTCATCATCACTAACAAGGTACAGTAATGTGGCTGAAGGGCTCCATGAGGCGCATACAGCACCTCGAGGCCAGCGAAAAATATCGCACTCATACTCTTCAAGAGCAGGTGAAACGCAATTGAGTCGCACAATATATACACAGGTTCGACAGCAAATTACAAGCAGCTGAAAGGAGCGTCCAACGGAAGGACCCCAGAGAATATGGTGAATGTATCCCTCAGCCCTATCTGGAAGCAGAGTGCGAAGTCGTTCAAAATTTGTGTGTCCGTTCAAAAGTCGGTAGATGTAAACACAGCCATTCACATACCCCACTGCAAGAGTCATAACCTCATCTACAGAACTCGGGAAAAAGGCGATAGACGTCACTCCACCCTGACGAGTGTCCAGCTGTTTTCCTATTCCAGTCTCCTCAGTGATTGTATACATGCTAAAAAATTGAAGTGGATGAATGTCATACATACGCACACACCCGTCCAGCGATGCTGTCGACAAAAGAAGAACATGGTGCCGAAGAGATGGACTAAAAGCCACATCGGTGATAACATCCTTTTCATACCCTCTAACAGACGAGAATTTCATCGCGTGTGCCGTTTGCTTCCCGCCCTGAGAAGTGATGCGGATCTTGTAGATATAAATCCACCGGTCAGCACCCACAGTAGCCAACAACGGCCCACGCTCCCGGTGAAGACACCATGCCAAACGAGTAACTGGAGCTACATGATCCCTGAGAACACAACACAAACTCCAGGGTCCGGATTGTATCTCAAATGCATTCCGATAGAAGATATTTACTGTCTTGTCACTTGAACATGATGCAAGTAAGGTCCCTGACGAATCTAGTGCCATATGATGGACAAATGTCTGGTGAACCGTCTTGCTAGAGTACATTACAAGTTCTACATAACACCTCAGTCGCAGATACCTTTTTTTTTTATATCTGACCCTATACCACAACTCTTACCACCTCGTTTTCGCTGTGTGTCTGCGTCTGTGTATTCGTCGTGAAGAAAAAAAATAATGAGCTTCCCTGGAAGAAGATTCACAAAATTATAGAAAACCAGGCGGGCAAACGAGAACGTATAGATTTATAGATAAAGCCAAGTAGATTGCAAGATAAAAACGTCCTCTTCCATCATTCCTTTTTTTTACTTCCCTTGGAAGTCCCCCTTTCCCACCACCCAATCAGTTGATTCAACTATCGTTTGTACATCGCTCAATCACATTCGCAAGTTTCTCTGCATTTGAGAGAAAAGGTGACGGATTCACAATAACAGAAAGTCCAAGCAAAAAGTTATGAAATTCATCGTTGCTTACCTTTCCCACAACCGCACCTAATTTAAACAGAGTGTCGACTTCGTCTTCAAGAAGATCGAATCTCTGAAACAAGAAGGGTTTAATCAGTTCATTTGATAGAAGCATAGGAAAGCGTTTCTCCCTGAATTTCGAAAAGATATTAGTGATAACCCTATTGTTCTTGCTTAAGTAGTTCATAACATCTTCGTCATAAAGTGCTGAGAGGATGTCTTCCTTGGGATCTGGGTCGTAGCAATTTTCCAGATGCTCTACCAAGGCTGTGATAGTCCACAAAGTAAATTGCGAAACCTTTGATAGATAGCTAATCATATCAGAAACACATTTTATGCCCTGCGAGGGATAGAGTGCATGAAGCACCTGACAGTCATGAGGTTCAACAATGCTAGAAAAACATCTCTCGATTTTCTCTTTATTCAAGGGAATCGTGCTTGCAGCAAGCTCAGAGAACACTCTGCCCAAATAGTCATGCACCTTATTGAGTTCCTCTACTGCTAAGCAATTCTGTATCGCAAGAAGATACATCTCATTACTCTCCGGACTCCACTGAAGAGAATCGATACCTGCCGTAATATGTGCCACCATTTCTTTTCCATGTTCTTCATGGGTGTCATCCAAAAAAGTCCCCTGGGTATGATTCTGTGTAAAGAGAGAGCAGTGACCACCATCGTTAATGCAGGATAAAAACTTAATAGTCAGGTCATACCGTTGTTGATCATCACGAACGACATCGACCAATCTGAGTGGCGGTGTGACTGGCTTGCACACACGTGATAACATCTCGATAAGATCATCCGGTCCCATCCACTTCCCGACGTTAGTGCCCGACCTCACCTTGGAAACAAAATTGAAAATTGTACCTCTAGATAACTTCCATGTGCGTTGTCGAGCTTCTCTCAGGTACTGCATTGCTGTATCGGTTATGTTTCGAGAGCTAGACTGCACATCTGAACGAAGGTTCCAAACAACAGCGGGGTGAGCTTTATTGACATCACAAAATATGTCAGAAACGGTTTCGTTCCAACATTTCCAGTGGGCATGCAAGGAGAGATCGGTTTCTTTAAGGATACTCTCCAGTAGCTCCATTCGAAGCTCCATCTCCGAAACCCGCTCGGTTGTCACTTCCAGCAATCGATTTTTTTCCTGTACCTCTTCAAGGATATGCTCATGACGACTCTTTGCTGACTGTTCCATCTCATATAAGTTTTCCAACTCTTTTGTCAATGCGCTATGCTTTGATAGTTTTTCACGAAGAATTATCTCATGTGCATAACGACGCCACATTTTGATAAACGTGGGAAAAGTCCGAAATGTCGCACCCCTCGTTGCCAAACGTTGAAACCCTTTTTTTGTAGCATTAACACGACTGCATAGTGCTCTCCAAGCTCTAAAGCACATCTTCATCCAAAGGTTGTCCAATCTTCGAACAACACGTGTCATCACCTGCTCCTCTAGTGCGACACGTTTCTGCAGCGAAGAAGAGAGTTTAACATGGTAGTCGAAGTTCTCTCGAACACACGCAAAACACTCGGCATACATCCGTCGCTGAAGCACTTCACCGTGTCGTAAAGCGATCGTTCTTGTAAACATAATTGCTGGGGCGACCTCATGAATTGCCTTTTGCAGAAGATCACCATACCTCCCCAGGTGACCAGCGCAGCAGTGTAAAACGGGTAAAACAGTTGCAAGGAAGAGCTCTTCCATGACGCTTTTCGAGGTTGAATACTCGCTCACTTGCCGCAATAGAATTTCAGCAGCGAGAAAGGGGCTCCGGTGCGAATTTAACTCCTGTTCAACATGATCCGACCACCATCTTACCCTCACCTGTGTGGCCTCATCCCTCTCTGCCCCCTCGAACGGATCAAAGGCAGCAGTTTCGTCCAAGTTTGCACACATCAAATTCATATTCAGCAGATATGCATTTCGTTTCCAAAGAAGCATAAAAAACCGAACTGATTATGACGTCAAACCCACACACATGGAAAACAAGCAGACAGAAGAAAAAAAACAAGTAGAGAGAAACAAAAGTTTTAAAGAAGCATAAGTAAGCAAGAAAAAAATGATAATGCAAAAGAAAAGACCAGTGCGCCTCCTGAGTTAAAGCAAATAAAATATAATTGACGTTTCTCCACGTCATTATCAGTGGCTCAAAATTCCTTCTCGGAATCGAACCGTGAAGGAGTTTTTAAACAAACCTGTGATGAACCATTTCCACACCTTGATAAAAACAGCTATTACCAATAGGGCAAGCACTATACGCTGAAGAAACAGTCGGGATTGCGATTGAATGCTCATTTGCGTAAGGCGCTGAAAGTCATCTGAGAGCTTCCTCTGGGTAAGAGAGGCGAAGGAAACCATTTCTTCTGCAAGTTGTGATTGTTGTGCGCTACGTGCACCACGGCGAAGAAGCTCCCCCCTCAACTCATGCACATCCTCCCAAACACGCTTCACAAAACTCTTTCGTAACCAGCGCTCCCTCGCTGTCATTTCGTTGAGCATCGAGGTCTTCCGAAAAAAAAGACCCTTCTCCACCGCCAGTTCATAGCGGTTGCACATGCTAGTCACCACTTGCTCAGTATCTTGTTTAAAAGAATACCATTCAAATTGAATCACTTGTAGCGATCGGTTTCTTTTAAAGGAAGCGGATTGCTCAGTAGATTTTGTGTTGCGCCTAAAGACACCGCCGTTTCGTCCCAGTTCATCATCACTACATCCGCGAACAGGTTTGTGCCGTGGGTAAGTCTCGTTTTTCTTAGCCTCTGCTTCATATTCCTTTAAACGCTGAATCACTTTATTATGATGATCTTTGATGATTTTATAGGCCGCATTCACTTCGGACATTTTCTCATGTGATCCACCTGGTCGATCAGGATGATTGTGAACTACAAGCTCTCGAAACTGCTTTGATACATCATCTAAACTTGTTGCATTTGTCACTGTAATTTCAAGAACGTCGTACGGATTTTTTCCCTCTGGTGTAGAGGGGATATCTTTGCTCGCGCTAACAAAAGCTTTGCTCTGGAACACAGACCTGATGCTTCCGCACGAAGACAATGGGACTATCAAACGAAAACGCAGCATATCTATCACCAGTGCACGAGGGGTAAAAGAACAAGAAATGAACGCGATGAGATGCAACATCAACAACAACATACATATATATATATATATATATATATATATATAAACGGACGGCAAAAGATAATAATGCCTCCCCCTCTTCCTACAGACACACGCAGTCACAACATTAGTCAAGGAATAGACGGGAAAAAGAATTCATCATGTCTGAAGAAAGTGTAAATAGCATTATTATTACTATTAATAATAATGCAATTAAGAATATCCACTTATCGAATCGGCCGGTCCTACCCATACGTATTATCCTAGAAGGATCAAGAGAGATACAAAAGGTCGAAACCAAAGTGCATCTTGATTCCCGTCGTAGGAGCGCCCGCATCAAAAAACCCATCCACAACCATGGCAACCAGAAATCTCTATGTAGACCAAAGGGGGGCTTATATAATCACTGCTTACAAAGTGGCAACTTTAAGGGGTCTTTTCACCCTAAAGAACACCCCGCGAGGAGGGAATTGGGGGACAGGTGGGATGGCAAAATAAAAACTCTAATTTGGGAAGACCCCCAAAAAGACTGCGCGCTCCTTCCGTTATACCTCAAGGGAAAGGTAAGGGAATAAGACGTGGACCAGGCAGATGGGTGGGTAGCCTTATCTCAGTTGACATTCTCTTCACAAGCTCCTATAATAATAATAATAATAGATAAAAGCACTCCCCATTTATATAGCGTTCAACTGATCTTTTGCAAGCTGTATGTTTTCCAGGAGGCCCACCATGTCACTCTCAGTCGGTGTGGAGGTAACTTTCTTTCTACCAGCGTACTTTGCAGCAGTGGCTGCATTATATGTGACCGAGATTCCGTCAGGAAAGACAGTTGTCCGCATGGGCTTTCCACAATCACCTGTAAAGGAAAAGGAATTTATCAGATTCACAAGCCCTTCAGTATTCCCGCCATGCTCTATCCATACATTCACCCCAGTTGCTCTCAGAGGTCTCCATTGTTGAGAATCCGTACTTAAACTTTCCCTTCGAGCAGTCTTAGTTGGAGGTTCTGAATCAAAATAGTCGACAGAATTTCTTCTTCTCGTCCCCACCACCATCCCCCGCGTCTCTATCATCATCACCATCACTTTCCCCTCGCCATCATCCAATACGGAGCTCGCGGTAACCCGCTCCCCCTCTTGAGTCTCACCCACTCTGCATAAGCTGACAGTTTCGTCTTTAAATAGCAAGAATATCGTCACTCCCTTTCGAACAATTCGTTCAACCTTGTAACCAGCCTTGTTCCCGCGGGGAGAAGGGCAAACATAGAATACACGATTCCCATACTCCACTATATAGAGACTTTTCCAAGAAAAGGCCTCATCATTTCCCCGCTGAGCACCATTGGAACGCTCAAGCAAACGGCTAACGTTGAGATGTCGTTTTTCCTCTGGTGTTTGTTGGTAAACCACATTCGAAGCACCATCAGTTGAAATAGAACTTACTTCTCGTTTCAGGAAATCCTCAAATCTGGCATCCAAAAGCTCTCGTTCCTTATTTTCAAGAATAAAAAAAGTGCTAGTAGCGGACCCATCACCAACAACAACCTTCTTTGCCTTCACCGAGTCATTTATCACAGCGAAGCGTTCAACTCTCGACGACTCGCCCACACCAAGTTTCAGCACAGACTTCAAACAGCCCCTATACCAGGGTATGACACTACGAATATCATCGCTATTCACTTGGTAGAGCCACTCGCACGTGCAATTCTTCCACACAGACGGAAGATGCCTCCCACCAACAGGCCTGCAAAACCAATACGTGTCTTCCCCTGCTAGAGCAACGGCTAGTAGTGTTACCTCTTCTTCATTCATTTTTTGTCTTCTATACACCTTTCAGAGTTTATTAAGCATCAACAAACAAAATCTTTATATTTTTCGGCCATGAAGAAAAAAGAACAATTTAGCCCTCCATTATTAATGAGGCGAAAAAAAAGAGGGAAGTAGCAGCAGTAGAGAAAAAAACAAAAAATAGGTAAAATAAATGTACACACAAACATATATACATATACATATATATATATATATATATATATATATATATATATATATATGTCGATTATCTATTAGGAGCGGACTGTCTCCTACGGATTCTGAACCGAAAAATAAGAGGGGGAAACAAAAGAATCCCC